>VZTT01045243.1:66125-80804 GCA_013400855.1 Buphagus erythrorhynchus
GAATATAGTAATAGAGCAATAATTACATAATAAGCTATATAATAAAGCTTATATTAAAAGAGACCAACTACAAATCCAGAACAATGCTTCCCTCATATCAAAGTCACATCATCCTAATCCATTCTGCCCCTTGCCCTTTGATACTCTCACCAGAGCAGTTAAGTGACTGAATGGGCACATCTCTGATGTCAGTTTGTCCTCTCTAGGGCTAGAAAGCAACTACAAATTCAGGTTGTGTTGTAAGTTCAATAATAGTTCAATAATGTCTACACACCAGATCAAGAGTTTTCATTAATATCTGCATCTGTCACAAGAAGAGCAATTCTAGCATGGACAACAGAATGCGTTCAAAAGGAAGAACATATAATTGAATCTAAATTCAGGAAATGGAATAAAGACTCAAATAAAACCCTCATATAGACAAAATACTTTCACAAATTTGATTTTGTTCATGTTGATATAAAAGCTTTCTCTGGTTTTATTACTCCAAATAAAGAAAGATAACACTCATTTCCATTAATTTAGGGAAGTAGACACACACAATAAACACAACTGGCCAAAGTGAGTGCACTTACTAAAGAGAAAGAAACAGGATGTGGAAATCAGCTCAGACAGACTTTCTGATAAAATTAAGGCTAGCAAGTTTAGCAGTGTGTGGAATACTCAGGCTTTTGTCTCTTGTCAAGTGTAGTATCTACTCTTAAGTGCAATGTCTTTCTACCCCTACTCACTGTACTTGAAATAATCCCCTGTGCAGTGCAGTCCAGGTTTGCTGTTTCTCTTCTGTGCAGCACTGCATCCCAGATTTTCCTAATCCAAACCACATCAGGAACAACAGTGGAAAAGCAGAGTTTTTTCACTGAAATTTTTACACATATTCAAGGCAGGGATTAGAAGTGCAAGTTTGGCAACAAAAGTCATCAGTAGTCTGAAGCTCTTGAGAAAGTCATATTTGTGGACCAACTCCTCTCACTCTGCCTCTGGCTGAAAAATCAATCAAATGGTCCTTCAAAAAGGGGTGTGGGAGAGAAGGGAAGAGTGAAACCACCAGCAAACAGGAGAATAACTCACTAAAAGTTACCTTAAATGAAACCTAAATACTTTTCCAAGTTCAAATCTTCAAAAAATAAAGAAGGCCAAAAGAAGAATCTGAGGTGGGAATGTTGCTGTGGTCAGCAGCATCCTCCAAGGATGCAGTCCTTAGACAGGAGCACTGCTCCATCCTAATGCTCTCTCTACTGCTCTCCCTGGAGCACTTAGTCAAACATTTGCTCACTTCTCATTATGTATATGTTTCTCTGCACTTACATGAGCTAAAAGGTGCTAACAGCTTCCACCAAGAAGGGATCAGGGGCTCAAGGCAGCCAGAGCAATCCTTTACAAAGCTGCTACCCTCAGTGGTCATCTTTAGCTAAAACAGAGGAAGCCACCAAATCTCTCCATGTAGCTCCAGAGAGGGAACAGCCTACAGCATTGGGCTGAGGTAAATCTGACAACTAACAATTGCATCCAGTTGCAGCAGGATGGAAATGCTGGAAGGAACTTCAACAATTACAGAAGGTGTGCAGAGAGTTGGCATTAAGCAGGTTGCATTTGCTCACAGAGATTTAAGGGAAGTCTAATGGCTGAACCAGCAGTAGCAGCTGGAGCAGAACTGGCTGAAGCACTAATCCAGCTTCAACATAGCAGCAGGTACCAAGAGAACTTTTTAAACATCCTCATTTCTTCAATTAGTACAATTCAACTCAGAGATGAATTGAGAGGAAAGAAAAAAAAAAATACTTCTATGGAAATAATTACGCTGGACAGAGTGAGAGTTTTCAAATCTAAGAGATAGGGTAACTAAACCCAAATAGCTCAGCTTCCTCAATATACATAATACTGCCTTTATTATAATAATTCCACCTTCAGTGCAAAAACATTTGCATAAATTTACATGAGTAAAAGCATTCAACTGCATTTCAAGGTACTATTAACCAATAACCGTCTCAAATGGTGTTTTAATGCACTCAGTTCTTTCATCCAACTAAATCTTGACACAAAACACAAGTGCAATAAGTAATCCAGCATAAAAATGAATTACTCAGCATTCCTAGTAAATACACTTGAAATATGAGGCATGGCCATTTGTGGCTGGCTGGGCACAGGGCAGAGACATGGCCAAGGAAACAGGGATTGTGGCTGTGGTAAACAACAAAGGTGACAGAATTTCTAAGGGGGAAAACAGCTGCTGCTTCCACCATCCTGAAAAGAATTTTGGTGTTGAGGTATCACTAATAGCACCCCCATCATGTATTATCATTTACATGGGGAAAATGCTAAATTCTGGTTAAAGCAGAAACTTGTGGATCAGGACAGAGGTAGTGAGAGAGAAACTGTCAGGCACCAAGGAACCGAGACGAAACAAATATTGAAATGACTCATAAGGCATTAAAGCTGACCCAAAATCATTAGAAAACAGTCAAAGGAAATTAAATCAGGAATGAGAATTTTCCCCAAAAGAAACTAAATAGGAAGAAGAAATAAAAGCCACAAACTAAACCATCCTGTCTGCAATGGCAGCTACTAAATACTCAGAGAGTTTTAAAAGCTGATTATAAAGTTCCAAACAAAAATTTGCCAACCCCACCTGGTTCCAAAACAGGAGCCCTAAGCTGAAACTAACTAAATCAAAAATATTTACAGGGACGTTTAAGAGATGGGGACAGTTTTGATCAGGTAGGAACTAATGAGCTAAAAACAGAAATAAAAGAACCTTTACATTGAATACATCACCTTGAAGATTGCAGATTACTAGGGAAGACAGTCCAAGTAGAAGAGTAACCAGACTGGTGTTTGACATACATTTACAATACTTTCTTACCACTTTGTGTTCCATGGAGACACAGCCATGCAAGGATCAGTTTCAAAAGAATCACATGCTGAGTTGCTGCCTCAAGGTCTGACTCTCCTCCTTTATATTGCAGGCTTGAGATAGAGCTCATATGGATTGTAATTCTTATTGATTACTCAACATATTACTAGTAAATAATAAAAGTTTAATTAACTAATAAACAGACTTCTGTTTCCAATTTACATTATTTGGCTTGCTATCACACACGGCTACAAAGCTGCTATTTATCAATGCTAATTCCTATTAATTACAAATAATTACTACTGAAATACAAGTCACCTTTCCCTCCCCACAGCATCTAACATTAAGGTGCAAGTTATCCCCCTTGGCTCCACCCCCCTACACCAGTCCTTTCCAAAGCAGCCTTGGCTGGCAGGTGAGCAAGTTGTCCCAAGGGTTCCCACTAATCTTGGTGGCCTTAGGCCAGTGTGACAGCTACACTAACATCTGTAAAAGCTCATACTCTTATTGCTGGAAAATCTGCCCTCCTTTGTTTTTTACCTGATTTTTTCATCTTGCTTTCCATTTCTCCACTTCTGTAACTTTTTTGTTCCCCTTGTACCTCCTTTCCTCTAGCCGTTCCCCTCCCAAATGAATGTGTTTCTGATTACTGCTCCTCCACTGGTCCCAGTGCTGCTACAGCTGTACCCAAATTCAGTGGGTTCAATAACAGTAATGAAGCAATCTCAGCTTTACTAATACAGTTCCCTAACTGAGGGGGACCTGGCAAGACAAACTCCCTTACAGCTGCCTGGTTATTTTTAGCTTACCTGCCCTCTAAGACAAATCACTCCATATGGGAGCCTTGATACCACTACCTGGATCCAGTTAAGTACGAGCACTTCCCTGTCATCTGCATGAGACTGTGCTTGTGACAGCACCTTGTCACTCTGTTTCTGTTCACATCACCATCCTGCTCTCTCTGAGTTGATGGATTGCAGTGCATTGCCTTTGGTGTGTCCTTCAGACAACCTACAGCTTTCCTGCAGACATATTAGAACCCAAGACCTGGCATCCCAGCAGGACATCTGCTTTCCCCCTAAAGGTTAACCTAAAGCCATCTGAGGGAGGAGAAAATCCATAGAGGTTCTGCTGAAATTAATAAAAATGAATTTGTGTAGTAGCCAGAGGTAGCCTGGCTATAACGTAGAACAGAAGATGTCTTTATTTTAAATCCACAGTGCTGAAGTTCAAAGATGTAGAAGAAACATTGCTTTGCTGCCATCCCCTTGCCCCCAAATAAAGTTGAAGACCATTGTTAATGGTGGTGATGATGGCAGCAGAGCAAAGCACTGCTTAGAGGCAGCATCCAAAAAGTGTCCTCAGTGCCTGAAGTAAAAAGCAGAAGCAAAGCTTGCTGCTCTGAGCTGAGAGCAATGTGCACCTCCTCACACTGCTGGTGCCTGAGTTGCTCCCTCTCCAAGGAAGCAATTGTCCTGCTCCTACATATCTGGGGCAGGGGAGCATTTCAGGCACAAGGTAAAAACACCACACTGAACTTTAATGGGGATCTGACTGTAGACAGTTAACTTCATTAGCCACAAAGATCAAGCAATCACCAGAGATACCCTCAAATACCATTCTGATCCCTAATCATTCTTGACAGCAGGTGGAATTTTGTGTGTTGAATTAGGAGTCTGTCTTCCCTCACGTCAGAGATCATTTCCTCCCAGAACAGCCTCGGTGCCTGGAGAACACGGCAGCATTAATAGGTTTCATTTCCCCCTACTGATGCTGAACAGCCCATGATTAATCACACTGTCACTGGATCCTATCCTGATGAGAAAAGTAGGCTAAGCATTATTTATATTTCTAAATGTTAGGCATTTACAATATGGTTTTAACAGTTGGTACCCTGATTTTCTGTGACACTGGTTAGTATGACAAAATAGCAATGGTTTAGTATATGAAGATCTGCTGGCCATTTCTCAGAGCTGGCTGAAAGTAGCCAGGCTCAATAAAAAATTATAATAAAAAATGTACAAGAATCATTTTCTCCTTCTAAAATCTGCTCTCAGTAAGAACCCAAATGCTACTACCATTCCAGGTCATGTTGGCAGTTTCTCCTTGCACTCACAAGGTGTGGGTGGCATTATCTCAATGCTTTCCAGTAAAAAGGGTCAACAGTCACAATTGTTCAGAACTTTTTCAGTGTTGAACTGGGCTATTCTGCAAATAAATCCTTGTACAACAGTGAGTTCAGGGCTCATGAGCAGGACATCTGTCCTTCCAAGTGGTCACTTCAGGCAAATGACAGCAACCTACTGGTATTATCCCAACATGCAAGTTTTACCTCATTCATTAAAGAGAGAGATTTCCCTACTCCCTTATTATCATTGTTTATTGTAACTAAATGATGTGGTAGCCTTCTGCCTGGCTGTTTACAAAGTCCTGGTGCATATCCTGTGATACTTCTTAACTGCTCAAAGCCCTGTATCCTGGTCAGAACCTCATGAGGAAGTCAGACACTCTAATTCTATTAACAGTTCCTTATTGAAAGCAGAACATCAGACTCAAGCTAATCTGTTCTGTTGACACAACAAGCTTCAAACTTCTGGCTTACTCTTTCCTAATCAGAAACCTAATCAAATTTTACTTGTTAATATGACCTGATTATTAACAGGCCCAGAAAGGAAACATTTTTCTCCCCTAGTTATTCAAGCCAGGACCCTCCTGGGCTCACTGCCTAAACCCAGACATTGGCAAGTGGTGGTACAGACCTGCCACCTTGTTTTGCTGGGCTGGGGTTTTCTCTGAGCTGTTTTACCTCTGAAATAAAGGGTAAAACCAGCCATGAATGAGGGAAAAGCCCAGCAAACAGCATGGTTGTGGAAAGGCACCTCCACGGATGGCACTTTGAGCTACACTGAGCATCTCCCACACCAGTCCCAATGTCTGATGGAGCTCCAGGCTTTCCTCACACATGAAAGAGGCATGTGCTGGATCACATCCTGCTCCTCCAACCACCCTCTCCCATGACACAAGCCTGGTGCTGCCTCCCCTGTGCCTGGCAGCTGTTCCTGAGTGCCAGATGTGCTTCCCCCTGCTCCACTGCCTCTCCCTGCACTGATGGAGCTGCGGGGCACTGGAGCCACTGCAGCCCCTGGCCTTGCACAGCAGCATCCTACCCTTGGCAGCATCCTACCCCTGGGCACTGCTCCAGCTCCCAGGAGATGGCTGGGGACAGGGACAAGGAGGAAAGCTTGTACAGAGAGGCTCTGCTGGGAGGGAAAGCCTCATCAGCCACATCAGCGAGCCAAGGGGTGACAAAGAGAGAAGGAGGGGGAAATAAATGCACTTCAGAAAATAAAGGAGCAGTCTGAAACCGCCAAAGCAGGAAACGAGAGGAGAGAGATCTTAGAAAGCTAAGAGCAGGCTAAACATGCAAATTCTGACTAGAAATAAAATAGAGGCTGGTGGAAGAGAAAACAGCACAGGACAGCTGAGCAAACAGCAGCAAACCACCCGCAGCGCTGTGAAACATGACTGAGAAAGGATCTGCTGCTCTGCAAAGGTCAGACAAGGAATCATGACTCAGGGAGAGAGAAAAACCTTGCTGGGAGTCTGGGGGAGATGACAGGAGATTAACATCCCAGCACTTCGTCTTGTTTTGTACAACCACTAAATAAATAAATATTCTGCACTGAAAATATACGCTAGATTTGTGTATGCAAGCAATATCCATTATATCACAAACACTGTAAGGTGAAACATTACAATAAAAAGAAAATAGAGAGGGAAGCATGAAACAGGAAAAAAATTGGCTGGTGAATTCTACCTTGTGCTTCAGTTTCCACTGGCAAGTATTCAGGATGGATGAACTGACTTTCTGGCTCTCCTGTTGGGACAATGCTACTACTTGGAGACTGGGGAGGGAGGGGAATTGCTCCCAACATTTCTGAAAAATGTGCACCTCTGCAGAGCATAATCACTCAAAAAGGGAGCAGCGACTAAAAAGAGACAAATGATAACATGCTCCCTCCACCATGTAGCAGCAAAGGTAAACTTTCAATACAAATTACTTCATTTTTTTCTGTCAATACAAATTACTTGATTTTTTTTTTGCGAGGAGAATGAGTAATCACATGAGAAATCCATGTGACGATAGATGGATGTCACCACGGATAAGTATTTAAAAAAATTCTAATTACTGCAAATCTTAGTGGATTTAAAGCATTTGGGGGTCATCCATCAAAATTAAAGCATACTGTGGTTAGAGAACCATATTAGGATGGGATACATCTTGCATTACAAGGGAGCTTTCCAAATTGAAGCCAACATGCAAGGAAAAATGTGATTCCTTTGAGCTTTTATTAACATTTAGACAACTTGTAATTAATATGCATACAGGATGACTTGTAACTTGGTGGGTCATGTGCCTTTTTAAAACTTGATAATTTTAATGCCATTTTTATTAATATGATTAATGCCAGCCAGTTTGTCTGATGAGAAGGAACAGAAGCAAATCAAAGTTAGCTGTCTGCTTCATTTAAACTCAGATTGGTAGGAATATACACTGCTCCCTGGCCTGAGATATCAAATAGAAAGAGGAAAAAAAACCTTACAGAAATGGAACCATTATTTACTGAAGAGGATTGGAAGCTGTCATCTGTTGAACAAGGCTTGGTCAACCAAACTTTGGGACATAATTGTACCTTCTACAACATGCCAAGATAATGGATAAGGATTTCAAAGGAGTTTTATGAAAAGACAGCATTTTCCAGGCTGTAAAAGGGCTTTAGATTGACAAACATCCTCCAAAAGTGAGCTAGGAAATCAGAGGGACAGTTTAATCCACACTGCCTTGATTTAGGCTCACTAGACTCACAAAATACCTGCTGAAACACAGGGCTGCCATTTATGATGAATCAAACTTTCTCCTGCAATGTGACACCCATTTATAAATGAGCCTGTGATGCTGCAACTCAGGCTCAAGAGAAGAGGAGACAGGAGAGGCTGGCAGCTCTGGAAGCCAAGCCTGCAATGTCTCAGGTTAAAACCTTGGTAGCATCGTTCCCACCCCTCCAGGGTCCCCTTGCTGTTGAGCAGCAGGAGAACACGGGTGATGTGAGTATGAGCCACAAGGGCACAGTTAACACTGACCCTGCAGCACTGCCCACAGCAGCTCCTCCTGCTGTGGTTGTGCTCTCCCTGTCCCCACAGCTCCCCTGCCCTCCCCTCTGCTGCAGCCATGGCAGGGGCATGGAGTGGATGCCTTGTGCTTGCAAGCAGCCCTGCAGAAAGTCCATTTTTTCCTGTGTTTGCTGCACAAGATTGCATGCACAGCAACAGTATTATTTCAGGCTTTACCACCCTGACATCACATCTTCCTCACATCAGGAGGATGTACCTGTGCCCAGGCACAGAGGGATGCAGTGAATGTGCAGGGAAGAGGGTGTTTCAGCAAAGCCCTGGGCAGGGCTGGGTGCACACACAGAGCTCTGCAGATCTGATCAACTCAGCTTATCAGCAAGCTCCTTCAGCAGACACAGTTAGGCCCCTTCTTTTATAGGGCTTTCAGTAAGCCTTTGGTCAAACAGCTCTGAAGTGAAGGGGAGAAATCACTATCCATATACTGAACTCATTCTAAACTCTGATGAGAAAGTCTTCACAGAAAGGTGAAAAAATGGAATGAAGGCAGTGCTGAAGCAAGAGCCCACATGTTTGCAGGCAAGCATTATAGGCACTTCATCAGTATTGAGTCAGCAACTAAAGCAGGCAGTAAAAGTTTGGAAGGAGCATACCTCTGGATAGGTTAAGTACACTAGAGAGTCCATACTCCATCATCAAAACCATCTTCTGAAGAGCTGTGTATCCCCTGTCAGGCAGTTCCTGGACTCCTCTTGTTTCTTCTTTTACTACCAAGCCCAACCACAAGCAGGAAGATTCTTTCTACTCTCACTCTTCCTCTCCCTCCTACTTGTTTATCTTTTGTCTGATCTCCATCCTGGAAAGTTCCCTGCAGCTAGTTTTTCACCTGATAGAAAGTGAAGCAAAAAACCAAAAATCAGTCTTCCTGCAAAAGTCTTTTTTCTTGTCATCAAATTCCTTCAAACATCTCAATTGCTATCAATCTATCCCAATGATGCCATTATATTTACCATAATTTTATCCTGTCTTCACTGCTACTGCAATTCTACCTCCTTTCCATCTTCAACTTTGATTTATTTGGTATTTTATTTAGTATTATTGGTATTGATGTAACTTCCAGTCTTCCTTAAGCATGTGATTGGAACAGGTAATTAGACAAAATGAGGAGGAAAATATCCGAGTTTTTGGTTGAGCCACACACTCTCAAAAAAGATGCCAGCAAATGGATGTGCAGATGAACAGTGTGTTGTCAGGACTGACAGCCCTCAGGGTGCACACAGCACTTTTTACACCAGAGAAACCACAGCAGCTGCAGAGCTTCAATCAAAGCACATTTACAGTAAATTCTTTGTTTCCAGGGCAGAGGCAAGACACCAACCCCCTACAGTCAAACAATACACAAGAATGTTTAAAAAAAAACCAACAAAAACCAAAAAACAAAAAAAAAAAAAAAAAAAAACAAAAAAAAAAAAAAAAAAAAACAAAAAAAAAAAAAAAAAAAAAAACCAAAAAAAACCAAAAAAAAACCTGCAGATATCCCATGAAAGAGGTGGCACATCATTAAACAATCTATTAAAACAGCCTTGACCAGCTTAAATACTTCCCTGTGGAGTTACAAACCAGTTGTTACAAGGCAGAAACTGGATCATTTTAAAGCACACAAACATGCCCTATTTAATTATAAAATATAAGATTTGCTAAAAAGTGGATAAAAATTGTAGAAAAAAAATGGTAGAAAACATATAATTTTCCCAGTCTATAAAATTAGCCTTTATCAGTCTATACCCTCATTTCTCAGCACTGCTACAATCCACAAGCTCTTTGAGCTGGTTATTTTATGCCTAGTTCAGTGGGCTCCTGTTTGAAAGTGGAAGCACATGTTGCTAACAGAGATTGTGGAGAAAAGTAGATGACTTTCTATCATCTGCATCTTCTGACTCACCTCAGCAAGACAGCTAGCACCACAGCTTTCCTGGCTAGCACACTACCACAACCCACAGGACATGCTAATATCAGCATTTTAATTTGAAAAAAATTCAATTTACAGGGAACCAGGGCCCGTCAGGCTGGCAGCAGCAGTCACATTAGCACTGTCTCAAACAGCAGCCATCATCTGGAGTCACCACAGAGCAGTGACGAGCTGAGCCACTGATCCTGGAGCCCAAGCAGTGTGCCACTGCCCACACTGTGTGCCTTCCTCCCCCAGGAGTTTACCTTAAGAGATCCCACATGTTCACAGCCCCACAGCATTCTGCCCATGGATTAGGATTACTATTCAGCATCACACTGCAAAGGAGACAGAACTGTGGAAACACACAGACAAGAACTATTCCAGCCAAGAAAAAAGACAAACCGCTGACACGGTTAAAAGCTTAATGGTCTCAACACAGCATCAATGCTTTGTGCAGACAAGGGATGACTGCACTTAAAGCCACTTACAGAGCTGGCCAGGTACTTCAGGCTGGCACAAACAGCCAGGGAACAGCTAATGAACAGCTGCTAATGAGATATTTGCTCACTGTGGAAGACAGAAGGGGCAAGAAAGAAGCAGAGTGTTTCTGTCACCGAATGTTCCTGCGCAACAAAAATTCACAGTTCACAGTGTGACATGTCAGGATCTTGAAGAGATGGGCACAGGCTCTTGGCAGCTGTGCTACTTGTGCTAGCAAGGGTGGGAAGATAGGATTCTAAAATTTCTGAGGAAAGTCTTAATAACAGAGAAATCGTATAATAATAAGCAAATAGAAGGAATGAAGGAAGCTTATGAGATGAACCAAGAGAAAAATATAAAGCCTGAGACTGAAGAAGTTGAGGTCAGACTACCAGTCAAACACTCTAAGAGAGCTGTAAGAGCATAATTCAAAAATGTGCATCTGCTTTTACTGAAAATGGGACGGGGAGAGGAAATGGATGCTCTAATTAGGTTTTAAAAGGCATGCAGGCTTCCCCCACTGCCGTATTTCAGGTGTTTGCAACTTAAATCTAATTGCATTTTATAAATATCTACAAAGATACCTCAACACTATACATAATTTTGCTTGGTGAAAGTTCCTATGCTACCTTTCAGAGTTGCCAGTATAAAAGAAATGGTACCTGTCGAGATAGTGGTTTGCTTGTACTCCCCTACATGGCTATATCCTCAAGTTTTCCCTTGTCTTATTCCTATTTTATATTTCAATAGGAAATACATATATATATTATATACATATATATATAAAAGATACATATATATTATGTTTCTGCCTCACATTAGGGACAAAATTATTGGTAGAAGACTTGTTTTTCTATTCTGTGTTTTCCACTTTTCCAGTATCTAGTTCACTGGGGTCTCACCACTCTAACAAGATTTTTGTCCGGGATCAGTAAATAGCAAGAATGACAGCAATACGTCTTTAATTTCCATGTTTTCTCTTATCTCACAAATATGAGTAAAAAATTCATGCCATAAGCACTGCATTTAATGTCAACATCCTGACAGTTTCTTCTTCATGGAGCTCCATGTGTTCTGAGGTGAACAGGTATAAAAAAACTCTCAGCAGTTAGACTCCTGACTTTGAGGCAGTAAAAAATTTGGTTGAGGAAAGGTCAGAGTGGAATAATGAAGTTGGTTTTATTATATTAAGAAAAAGCTTAATAGAAACAAGATATGTAGATTAATTAGAGCATAAATAACTTCTAATGACTTTAGCCCAGATCATCATCTTTTAATTGCCTTTCATTTCAAATCATGAAGGATTTTGGCATATGTACTTTATCAATTTCATTTTTAAATCAATAGAAGTGAGTCACACAGAAGTGAGCCTTTACTGACTTCAGTATTTTTATAGAAGCCTAAGAAACAGAAACTCACAGCAAGAGCTGGAGTTCAAACTGCTTGAACAGGGCTCCTTAACCATAATAGAGACTTCTTTGGATCTGCTTTTACATGAAACCTTCCTCCCTTATATGGCCTTAATCACAGAATCATAAAATAGCTGTGGGTTTGAAAGGACCTTTAAGGGCCACCTAGTCCAATCCCTCCCACAATCAGCAGGAACACCTCCCACTAGAGCAAGATGCTCAGAGCCCCATCCAACCTGGCCCTGAATGTCTCCAGGGATGGGGCATTCACAGCAACCTGCTCCAATGTCTCACCACCCTCACTGTAAAAAATCTCTTCTTTCAATCTAATCTAAATCAATCCTTCAGTTTCAAACATTACCTTGTCCTATCTCAACAGACCCTGATAAAAAGTTTTTCTCACATAGGCAACACTGCTACTTGCATCACACACAGAAAGTCTGGATAAACAGAAGATAATTATTAAAGAAAAAGAGATAGAATAGTTAAGGGAGAAAGGAAACAAACGCAGTCACTAACATAAGTTCTGTCACTCAATCCACATGAATTTTGTTTTCCCAGCACAGGGAGGCAAATACCATTATTTTCACCTACTCTCTGAACTTTTCATGACATCTCCTGCTGAACCCATGATAGTTTGACTCCCTCTTTAAACTGAACTAATCAAGTTCTTGTCTTTGCAAAATGACAAAAAATCACCACATAACAGAGCTTGGAAAAACAACAAAACAGAGCCTGCAATGCTTTGTTCCACCACTTACAGACTGGCCTATATGCCAATGCTCACAGTCCAGTTGTAGAAAGGGGAAATTTCTTACACTCTAGAAATGAGGAGTAGGTGTTTTGCAGCTTCCAGTTTGCCATCTCCAGCATTGTACCAACTTTCATTTTCAAGAGCGCAAGTAAATGAGCTGCACTTATGATGTGTATTTAAATTCCAATTATCATACAATTAAGCTACAACTATGCTTCTCAAGAAACAATATGCTCTTATAGCATAAACAAAACATCAGCAAAATTACTGAGATTGTTTCTTAGAGACATAAACCATTTTCATTTCTTACTGCTTGCCACAAGGATATTGCTTTACATCCAAAGGATGCCTCTCTCTATGTATGTGAGGTCCAGCATCACCATTCCTAAAACAGCTTTCAAAGCATTTTTAAAGCTACTCTTGTGAAACCTCTTCCCCCTTTCTTCCTCCTGCTCCCCCTCTTCCCCCTGAATTAATCTGATAGAGCTTTCATAAATAGTCTCTCCTTCACAATGGGGAACAGAACAGTGACATACCTCAGAAACCACGAATTTTAGTCAACAGAATTTAGAGGAGAACTTACCTTAAAATATTTGAAAATAATTTTCATCCCCCTCCCCCTCAAACCCAGACAACCAAATATCCTGTCATTGTCTTTATCTGGTACTTTTAGGTTCAGTCTCAAAGTCCAACTCCTCTCCAAACTCAAAGGCCAGTCCTAGCAACATTTCCTCTTGTCAGGATATGGCTTTGTAAAACTGATCCCTTGGTTTGAATAAAACTCAATTCACTGATGTAAATGTAGAATGCAAAAAAGTGCCAAAGTCTTAAGGACTTTCCCCTTCTTTTTCTCCAACCCAAGAAAGCCCACTGCTGCTGCAGCTTCAAAGCAGCTGACATGCAGCCCAGAGATCAGGCAAGCATTTCCTAGCTCATTATAGGCTGGTTTTCCGGGACTCTCCCTCTCTCTGCATGTTATTCAGCAGACATGCAAATGAAGTATTGTCCAATTTGTTCTCGAGTTTCTTACAGAAATGCAGAAGCAGTGCTCTCCTTTGTACTCTCCTAAACTGCCCTACTGGCCTGGCTCACAAATTTCTGCGGTCTCTAGATGTGTTTCTGCATTTAAATGGAGTGAAATACACAAAAACTGTATTTCTTGAGCGACAAAACTCACACAAGCTTTACTAGTACCACGTAAAATAAAACCTTTGCAAAGAGATCTCACTAAACCTCTGCAGTTTAAGGGAGATTAATTATAGAGACATAGAACTAGAAAGAGGGCACCTCCCTCCATTCTCTCTCCCTTCTGCCTTCTACATAGTGGAACACCTACTATTACAGAATTTCTCTGGATAAATAGGTTTAAAAAGCAGCTATGGATTTTGGGTGCACAGAGAAATCTAAAAATACGTTGGATGACAAGGAAGTCGCTTTTGAAACTGGACCACCTGAAACTGAGGTATCACAATTGCCCCCCAGATAATTTCTTTATATTTGGGCAATAACAATTTCCAGCATGCCTGATGGATGTATGATTTATTGCCAGTGATGAGCATAAAGCATGACTGCTCTGTAGCTGGAAAACTATTTCCACAACTGCACTGAAAAGTGAAACCTAGATTTCAATTCTGAGAAAAAACCCCCACAATCTCCCATTTCAAAGTAACCTGTAAGGTCTCCACACTTTCTAGATTTAACAGTCCAAATTTGACTCAGATACAAAACTGCCAAATGACAAAGTTTTCTTTGCTGAATTATTCATTTGTAAGACTTGGTGAACTTTCTCATTATCAACTTCAAACCACCTAATTTTATGAATATTTTCTAAACTTAGACTAAACTTAACTAAACATATTTTCATTAGAATATAAAGAACAAAAGAAAGGCCCATTCTTTCTGAGACTTGTTAATTTAAAGCAGCATTAAAAGGAATTATTAAGATGCATTGCCCACCACCATTTGTGTATTAGCTGATGATGGTATTTACACTTCTTTAGCTCTGGAGAAAGTTTTCCATCAAACGAACCCTCTTCTGTCTTCCTTCTGGTGTTTTTGGTTTATTTCTTTTCCATAAGGGGATTTTCTTAACTTGTTTTTC
>VZTT01045244.1:4779-16266 GCA_013400855.1 Buphagus erythrorhynchus
AGACCTGGAAAGGTAAATGTGAGAAAATTCATGGGTTGAGATGAGAACTGTTTAAAAATTGAGATTAAAAAAAAAAATCATCACCACCACAATAGTAATATTGATAAGAAGAAATTGTAATGAAAAGGAAACTAAATACAACAAATAAATAAAGCCAAAGAAAAACAAGCTATGAAAATGAAAACAATTCCTCACTACTATCTAATTGATGCTCAGACATTCTTGAGCAGCAGCTCCATGAGAAACCTTCCCCTCAGTTTTATTAGTGAGCATGACTTATGGTCTGGAATGTCCCTTCACCCATTTGGGGTCAGCTGTCCTTGCTGTGTCCCCTTTCAACATCTTATGCAGCCAAACCTCCTTGCAGGTGGGGAGCAGTAACTAAATTGCCCTTGTGTTACCAACATTGCTTTTAGCCCAAATCCAAAATGTAGGCCCATACTATGAGGAAACTTTACACTACCTCATCCAAAATCAGCAGAACTCAACCCCCAGAAAAACTCCAGGCTCTACCCCAAACAACGATTTAAGTGTTTATACAAAACACTGCCTATGTCCTTAGCAACCATTCTCTGGAAAGTATGGAAGGTTCTCTTTTACTTATGTATTTCTCTACTTCTGCAAGACTCCAGTAAGCTTAAAGAAGCAGTAAAATGTTCCTTTCTCAGTGAGAAGGTAGCTAACTAAATGTTATTTTGCAGATAAAATGACAAAAGAAAAGCTGTATCCTAGTACTGAAAAAGCATTAAGAAATTTGAACACTATTTGTTACATCCAGTGATTAAGAGCCTAACCATTTAAGATAACATGATAGCACTGAGACAGAACCTAAATTACTGTACAAATTTTGGTATTACATACTTTCAACATGAAAATTACATCAGCAATAACCACTTCTAATTAGGCTTTCTTTAAAACATGGATGGAAATTGGATTTTGGCTCTGTTCATCAGTCTTGAAAACAAGAAATCCATAAATGTAGCCAGACAACATTTAGAAAGACATAAAAGAACTTGGATCAGCTCAATAATATTCCACTGTGGTCTTTTTTTGCTATCCATTTAAAGCCAAAATAATATCAGCATGATTCTGCTTGTAAGTTTGCCTTACAGGATGGGATTTTTATAAAGGCTTTAGGATCTCCTATGTAACACACTAATCAGATTTTCAAATTATTTTTGTTTTGTTTTATTTTTTTTACAGAAACAGACATGGAAATCAGAAGACATTCACAGGGTACAAAGTCATTACACATATTTAAGTGTGACAACTCAAAGGAATCATTACAGTGGCCACATTGTCTGTGAGAAGCCATCAAGCAAATATAAAGTTTTCTCTGACACTGTTTTTAAACTGCATCCCAAATTCTATTTGGAACAAACATATCGGGATTATCTGCAAAATGGTAGTTATGTAGGCATAGGAAGTTATTTTTATTCTGCTTCAAAAAATGTTTGTTTCACATGACCTAAATTTCAGGCTTCAACTTATAAGTATCCATTAACACTCTTAGAAATTACCCAAATTAATAGTTATAGATTCCAGAGAACCATCTTCTCTATTTGAAAAGCAAAATGCTTCTTTTCTGATGCCTAAATATATCAGATTTTTAACCGAAAAAGAGAGACAAATATAGGTACAGCAAAGAAAAATAACTAGTAATCAGAAGAAGTGGGCAAATGGATGAATTCCAATTTTACATATTTATATTTTGTTATATTTATAGCATGTGTACTTTGTAAACTGTGCCTAAATCTTATGAATGAGGAAAATACATTGTCAACATAAGAATGGGTTTCCAAAGCAAAGAAACTGAACTCATCCACATGTAAGTCAATAGCACAAAAAATTACTCTCTCCTTACCAAGACATTTCTAGTATAACACCTGATGATAAAGAAAATACTCCCCCGGAGCACTTGCCCAAGACAAAAAGGACTAGGTGTCTCTATGCTAGCCACTGAAATCTGGCAAACTGATCAACTGCCTGCAGTGTCTCTGGGTCAGTCAGCAGGATGAGTGTGTGAAAAATCTTCAGATAGAAGGAATAAGTAAAATGGAGATAAAAATTGGAGCTTCAGTAATGCTGCAGCTCAGCTGTGCATCAGAACTGGAATGTCAACAAGGGGAAAGACATCTTTAGGCACTTCATGTGTCTTAAGTGTAGACATAGGCCAGGTAGTCTTTGTTGCTGTTGCATATAACCAAATACAGGGTAGGTGTAATCCCAACTGATTGCCATGGGATGTTACTGTGCTTATTCCAAGCACACGCTGGAAAAAGTAATTTCGCACTCAAGAATTTCCATGTATGGTCAGTGACTTGATTTAGAAGGAGTTCAAAATATATATAAGAAGACACACATCTTGCCTGTGGTGGTAAGAAATGACCTCAACAATCTGCCTTAAAGCAGTCCACAGAGCAGAAAATCCTTATCATGATAAAAGAAATTTTGTATGTGATTTAATGTGGTACTACAGTAGAAACTTCACAGATAATTTCAGGTGGTTTTTTTTTTTCATTTTTTCCTGACCTTTTGACTGTTAGTATAATCATCTAATCAGGCAGTTTTTAAAACTAAACAAGACTTTTCATCTGGGTCAGCTCTTTGAACTCACATTCTGTTTTGTTGTGATTGTCTGTATTCATAGTATTTCTCTGATCTGTGCTTATTTTCCACCATCTCAGCAGCTGAATAATCATTTTACAAGTCTAGGTAACAGTTTCATATCAGGTAATAATTTTTACTGACTGCTCATTTTAGTCAACTAATCATTTAAAATTCCTTAATGATTGTCTTCTATCTTTTTATAGAGAGCATAGCATAGAGTGAATCTGAAATGTGTAAATATCAGATAAGAAGCTTTTAAATGTAAGATGATATTTGTCCAAAAGAATCAAGGAAACCACAAAGCCACAATCAAAGTCATGAAAAGGTACAAATTAACATGAAGTTCTATAATTACTTTACAATTTAGAGGCCTCACATATATGCAGAAAATATCCCTTTGTAATGTGGTTGAAATTATATTTCTGAAAACAGATGCTTTCTCCTGCCATCTGTTATAGGCCTGTTTGTACCCTAGTCTTCTTACTTGTTTAGAAGCCAAAATAAATAAAACAAAATTGTGTCCTGAAAAGCACTGGTAAAATAGTGCTAGTTCATTAATTTTCATACCACGCCACTTTCCTGTGTTAATACATAGCATATTTTTCTCTCTTTTCCTGTGAACATTCAACTTGTCATAAATTTATTTTATTACCTTTTTTTTGTCCATTTAGGAATGTGGTGTACAGCAGAATATCAACAATATACAGNGTCCATTCTAGAGAGACTTAACAGACTGAGGATCCCCTCAGCAAAAAAGCAGTGCAAATGCTGTGGCCACTTTCTAGCCTTGCAAACACAACCAGACCTATGATCAAGAAAATCTTGAGAAGTAAATACCTTGGTCATGACCATTGCACTAAAAGCCAGGAAAAGGCTGAAGTGGGGAAAAGGTAGAGCTGTAAAATCTGTGCATGTACTCTAAATTTTGGTCTTAAAGTCAGAATTTTTTCATTTACTATTAGATTTTGTAATATTTGTACGTATAAAGTGCCGTGATCAGATATTTATAAATAGGTAACAGTAAAAAACACAACACAGTCACCAGCTGATCTATATCTACATATACACACACATTCACCCTATGTCTATCTACCACAGCTGCAATGACTCCATGTGTATTGAGTGGGTTTGACAGATATTGGCTAATAATTCACTTTATTAAACCAGCTTCTACATACTGGATAGTAAATTTCAGAAGCTTTGATGTGTAATAGATCACAGTAGGTGGATATGTCACCTTTGTCCTGCAAGGATGTGGGTTTTTCTCTTTTTCTTCTTCATCCTTTGTTTTTTCACAATGATAGCTTACTTGAGATGAAGGCAAAAGAAGCAATAAAAGGGATAACAATATACTTGTGCCTCAACTAGAGATAAAGAGACATTTCAAAGGGAAAATAAGAGAAATAGCCCATGAGTTAAATGGTTCAGGATACTGAGATTAATATAAAAGTTTATTTTTGCTCTTCCAATTTCTGTCTGCAGAAGTTCCAATTTCTGTCTGCAGAACACTGTAATGTGTTCTGATTTAGCTGTTGTTTTATGGCTCGGACCTTACAGTGCACTCGAGTCTTTTTATCACTAGGGAACCACTGCGTTCTTTTCACCTTGTTGTAAAGAGAAATAATTGCTTTAAGCGAAGATGGCAAGAAGACTATCAGAGCTTCAAAATATAGAGGCTGGAAAATATTTTATTTCTTTCAAAACTACTGTCTTCCCACTGAATTTTACAGCAACTGTAAAAAGGTACCATACAATCTTGTGGGTCTGTGAAAATATTGTTAGGTCAGTAATATTTGTAAAATATTTTAGAATGTTATTACTGAATGATAACATTAAATCTCATACTATTTAGCTATAATTTATATGTTTCATATTTTTCCTTCACATATGTTTATTTTGGACTCAGTAGCATACATTCAAATCACTTTCTCAAGGGCAGTTTAGCTTCACAGTAAGATAGATAGTACAATTAAAAATTATTTTCTTTGAGAAACGTATAAAACTAAAGTCTTTAGTGCATGTTTATGGCACATCATAAAGTTGTTTTTGTGCAAGCTTGAAAAGTAATATTGTGTAAATAGTAAAGATTAAACAAAAAAAAANCTTTCACATATAAATTCCAAATTAAGGTTTTCTCAATAAAAACAGATTAAATGCAGAAAGCTTAAATACAGATTGCCAGCACAACAACCACTGCAGACTCCTCTACAAGGCATGGTGCCAATTGCAGAAATAAAAAGACTTGAAAGCATTTGTATACTTGGTATAATAAATTGCTTTGGTACAATGTAGTATCATTTTTAGACAGTTAGCGCTCAATAGAAATAAATATTTGCAGTGTCATCCTCAGAAATCTGAACCCAAATTTGAGGGAACAGAATTAAGCAAGTGCTCAGAACAAGTACGTTAATCGTAGTCTGTATGGACCTATGATAAATGATCTTGTAAATCACTACCTACTTTCACTTCAGAACACTAAACACCATCCAGATTTCTGCATAATGCGGGATCCAAAACATTTAATATTAATACGACCAGACTACCAAGACTGACACTTTCATTTATTTACTGATTCTCCTAAGACAGTGAGCTACAATAGCCAGTAGAATAGGCATTCTTTCTTAAAAACATGAAACCATGGCCTGATCTGATCAGATAAATAAAGCTATATACATGAAAAACATGTTGAACATAGTGTCTAAGCTGTCAGACTTTGTTCTTAAAATACACAAAACAAATATATATTTTTTTTGTTTTAAAAACCTTCACATTGTACTCTAAATTATATTAGCATAATTAATTATTTTCTACATAGGAATACTGATATGAACATTTAGGAATCCTGTTATAAAACTCAGAAAAATATAGTTTTGTTCAGATTCCATCCTTGTGTGGAAAGGTTTATTTCTCAAATCAGAGTGACTTTAATGTCATATTTGCATACATGGATCCATCCTGGCAATACAATCTCTGTAAGTATGTGTTAGCGTTTGCACATGAGACAGACTATGTATGCATACTTTTATATATACATCTACACATTTACTTGAGTGTGTATAGATATTTATATCCACACATATATCCATGCTTGATCATTAGTTACAAAAGACAGAAAATTTAGTCTTCTTTTTTTAAAACCTTTCATCAATTATAAGATATACCACTGAAATTTTCAAAATAATTATTGGCTTTATTGTTTTGGCAATAAGCATGGAGTGCAAGTAAAAGCCGTTCACCATCACATATCTAGAGCACTCTATTTTCTTATATATTTTCACTTAGTGTTTTTAATGTTTAATTAACTTAAAATTTTCACTGTCCAAGGATGAAATAGGAAAAAAGCAGTTTTCAGTTCTACTTATGTCATCCACTTGTAAGGGTGGAGGGAGAGTAAAAGAAAAACAAAATAGCAGTCTGTTGTGGGTGGGTATATTTTAATGACAAAATGATGACAGAAAAATTATGGCAAGCTTGGAATCTTATTAAATAGGATCCAGCTGAGTTTATTGGACAGAATGCAGGAGAAAAATGTCCAAGTAAAATAAAAGGAATTTATGGTGAAAAATTGATTCAATTTTTCTAGAAATATATGGGGATTATTTTTATAAAAATTGTGTGTGTGTGTATCTGTAGTTTTTTAGATGGAGTAGATAAATAAGGTAGAGAAAATATCCCAACACATTCTAAGTTATTTTCGCTCTAACCCCACTTGGCTGAGTATAAAATAATATTCATATGAATATTGTGAGAAAAATGTTCTCCTATAATATACAATGCTTTTGGCATGGAGAAATGACATAAAGTCTGCAGAAAATATAATTTCTATTCCCATCCTGGACTGATTACTGAATCAAAGCAATTCAGAAAAATATACCTTCATAGGTATTGCCATAAACAAGTTTACATGAAAGCTGGCCATTCCCTAGGCAGTTAAGGGAAGATATGTTGACACTCTATGAGATTTTACTGGTATATAGTCAGAAAGACAGCATATGAAGAGCATATAAAGAGCATATAAATAGTTACAGTGGTTGCAGTAGATTAGAACAGGGTAGACATTCCTGTACCAAAACCAGGATGACAAAAATGCTTATCAATATTGAAAAAAAAAAAGATTGAGAATTTATTAATTTGAGAAGGAAGAAGGAGCTGGATCATCCTGTGTGTGCCCATGCTGTAGCTCTTGGGTAAGTACAGCCAGCTTACAGAAGGAAGGATTTTCTGAGCCCTGGAGAATAGGTCAACCAGCCAACACTGCCTTAGCAAATGTAGATGCAGGATTCTAGTCCTGTCTCCCTTATTCATGCATTTTGTGTGCACACAAATATTCATGGAACTCAATGCATTTTAAGAGAAAAAAAATCTGAATTTAACACAATAATAGAATCATTACTTTAGCCCTTTGTAAGGAAAACAAATTGATAAATCCTGCTGGGAAAGTAAATACAAACTTTATTATAATCTTATAATTTTAATTCTCCCCAGCTATCTCCTACAAGTACCTACACATTTATTCATTATGAATCACACTTTTATATGAATTTTATATGAATTCTTCTTTAAAAGAGCTATATCATGAAATATTTGACGTTCTCTATTTTCTCTAGTGTTGATATCTGATTTTATGTATAACATATTACAAAAGGATAGAAGAGTGACCTGAAGCAAGTTTGAAATTCAGAATTCTGTTTTAAATGACTCACCTGAGTCTGTGCACAGCAGTGTGTGATTGTCTGTGTGTATGCCCATGTTTTCATGTCTGCATCTTTGTGCATAACAGGTTTCAGCTTGCCATGCCTGTACCCTGACCTAATAAGCAAGCTCCAGCCTAATTGCACATCTATCATGCCCAAGCCAGTTAAGTTCCATTTCAGTTGATCTTGTTCTCAGGAATAGCACTTGTCTACAATGGCTGAATAGCATCTGGCTGGTGTAATGTGGGCACAAACCTATCCACACATTTTTGTAGACACTCTAGAAACTCTCTTCTCATCATATAAGTCTAAAAAAATTACCCTCAAAAAAAGATTAGTTGGGATTTCTTCCACTTGTTTTTATGGTGAACTGTACATCATACAAACTTGCTTCTTTCTCACAGACAAGAAGCAATTTAGCCCTTATAATTGTGATGTTGAGTGGCTTGGACTTTGGAGCTTCTACTTGGTAGTATCCAGAGTGTTTTTTGAGGGTTTTTTTTTTTTTTTTCGGGTGAACCTTTACTTTGTATTATTTAATTTCATCCTCTTTCTACTGTCATTTGTACACTGTAATACTCTACAAGTGTTAGTCAGAAACCAGTATGATCCTTGAAAGTCCATTAAGTAATCTTGTCACACTCATTAATACCTCTTAGTGACTTTTATTCAATTACCTTTTCTCTAATTACTTAAATGCTCTGTGTTCACTGATATGGATTAAATCCTCTGATAGGCTAGGATCTGAAAGGCTTTTTTTATCAATACTTTATGTGTCATTAAGAGATGTGGCCAGTTAGGCTTAGTTAACACCCAAATGTCTACACAACAGCTCATACACCCTTCCTCCTCAACAGGACATGGGGAGAAAACAGGATTAGAAAGCTGTTGGGTCAAGATAAAGACCAGGAGATTGATGAAATTCACTGTCACAGGTGAATAGTCACTAGGAAAAAAATAATTTCATTTATTGCCAACTTGGGTAGTGAGAAACACATAGATAAACTTTAAATCAACACCTTTTCCCAACTCTTCTTTGGTCCTTCTCTTCACACTGACCTCACCCCCCTGAGCAGCACAGTGAGGCTCTGTGTTTGGTGTGTGTGTGTGTGTGTTACAGTCAGTACATATCAGCTTCCTTCTGCCTCTCCTTCCTCATCAGGCTGCTCCTCTGCTTTTGCATTGTCTTTCCATCAGACACTGCTCCTTGAATATCCAGCTGCTCCAGCATGAATCCTCCCTCCCCAGGCTGCAGTAGATAGCTACTCTGCCACGAAGTTTTTCGTTCTCCTTCTCTGAACTCAGTATTTCCTTTATTGTTTGTCATACTCTTTGTATCCTCTTCCTCTGTCTTTTCTGAAATATGTTTCCCAGAGATGGCACCATGTGCCTGCTGTGGTAGGAGGCAGATGGCACGGGCTGTGGCTGGCACACTCCAGTCACTGACCTCTTCCCACTGAGGCCACCCCTGCAGGCCCATCCTCTCCTGCCTCTGCCCCCCTGCTGCCAAAACCTTGCCAACTACGCCCAGTGTATTAGGTTTAAACTTTCAGAAATGCAATTTCAATGCTTAGGATATAACATGCTAATTTTATTTCAACTATGTGCTCCTTTTGGGACATTTTTTTCTGTATCAGATAATGAAGTGTTGGATGAAAAAGGGAGGAGTTTTAGCAGCACTTTGTGAGAGGTATTTTTCAGAATCTATAGATTTTATGGCCAAGAGGTGACTAAATTCCTATGTTCTAATGCACTGTATAATGCAGACTGCCTAGCTCCAGCCCTTGCAATTTATTTTGTTTTGACCTTAATAAAAGATATTTGACTACAACATATGTGTTAGCTGTACCTAGAAGCTGAGAAAAAAAAAAAAAAAGCCTGTTAATCTCAACCTTCATAGAGACTGCCTTCAGTTTGAGGTGACTGTAAGAAATGACCAAATCCCTCCAATGATACCCAGATGTGTGACAAATCTAGGGTAGTAGTTGCACTGTATGTTTGAAGACATTCCATGAAACTTCATGCAAAATGCTTGTGCTGTACACATAAATAAATTAAATAAATTAAAAAAAAAAAGTAAAAGCTAACAGAAATATAAAAATAAAAAACAATATCCACCAGGCACAACCAGGAAATCTTTAACAACGTCTGAAATATAAACAGATGAGAAAAATTTTGCATGATTCATGAAAGAGAACAAAGAAACTAATTTGTTTTCTTCACAGAAAATTCCCCATGCATTCTTTGTAAGCAAACCCTGATGCATTGGAGAAATACTACATTCTTTTATGCTTTTTTTTTTTTTTTCTTTTTATTCTTGTAAAAAACTTCTGGACAAAAGAAATTATTTAGGGGAAAAAAAGTCATCCATGCAGCCATACGGTCTTAATTTATAGATTTTAAAAAAATATAGAGAATATAAGGCTTTTCTGGTTTTGAAAATTCATTATACTCAGGTCTGTCACTAGCACCACCTATTTTCCTTCTACACAAGGCATCCTATGTCCCAAACATAACCTATTCCAGTAAAATAAAGAGCAGTTTTCCATTGACATCCTCGACAGAGATCTTCCAGTTCAGCAAACAAATAGGACAGTAGCTACTACTCAAGTAAACTCATGCAAGGGAGCTATGCTGATTTACAAAAGCTCTGATATCATACTGACAATGTCTGTAAGTTATATTCAGCCTCACTGGCACTGTTCAGTCTGAAGTTAAATCCTGAGACAGCAGTCTACCAGGCTGTAGTCAGGAATCTGAAGAGCTATTGCATGAAGGACCAGTGCAAAATGGCTGTTGTCAGGTATATATATATATATTTCCCTCCGAATAATCTCAGGTGTCAAGACTGGATAGTGAATACTCAGGCTTCTTAGTGAAGCTGCAAAAAAGCCTGGAAGGCATATCTGGATCAGCTGGTCAGATACAACCCAAGACCAGTAATTCCATTGTTGTTATCAAATGAAGTATTTGCATAAAAGACAGAAAATTCATCCCCAAGCGCACTCTTGTCAACTACTGTGCTGTATTTCCTAACATTGCTAGAAACATTTTGTGTCACCCTCCAAGAGTGGGACTAGCTCAAAAGATGGGCAATCAAATGTAGCTTAACTGCAGGTTAAAAAGGCAAAAGTCAATAAAGACAAAGGGCAAAGCTGTTAGCAGAAATTTATTGATGTCCTTCATTGTCTTGTCCAAGCTTTACTCCTTATTGCTCTACCTCTATTCTTCCAGGAAGGAATAACTCTAGTCCACATATAGAAAACAAGCAGAGCACTTACCTCCCAAATCTTGCTGTTTCCCTCAAATCATCAGCTGCTCTTTGGAACATGTTGTTTTTACCAAGTGAGGCTGTGATTTAATTCCAGAGGCTTTCCTGTAAGAGAAGAAAGCACAGCCAAAGCCACCAGCAGTCTGATTCCACTTGCAACAGGCCAGGCAGAGTTAATCTTCAGAAATTGTTACCTGCTAAAGGCAGATGAAAGCCCAGGCAAGGGAGTTAGGGTGAACTTGCACCATTGAACAGACACGGATGCAGCCAAAAGGCAGCCTGCTCTCTGATGTTACATCGTGCTGCTCTGAGTAATGGCTCCAAAGAGCTAACCACAAAGACAAAGGGAAAAGGAAACTAGAAAATGAGGGCATTCATAAAAATCAGAGATGGAAAAACACAGGTTTGTTGGGAGAAGTATTAAAAAAAGATGTACATAATAAAGAGCAAGAAACATGGCCACTACAGGAATCACTCTTGCAAGCCAAGGTATAACATGGGATCACAAGACCTGTTTGGGATTTTTTCCTGCAGGTTCTGGTAATTTGTATGGTTCTGTTTTGATTATCATTACAATGAAAGGGAGACACTCTTTTTACTACAATAAAGCATTTCTACTAGGAATTTTCACTCAGAGGAAAGAGATAGCATTCTGTTCAAACACAAGGTCTAGGCACTGAAATGCAAGTTTCTTTAATTCATCTTGTAGCTTAATAGTAATGTGAAGATTTTGGGGCTTTTCAAGAAGCCTAAAAATACCTCCATGACTAACATAATTTTGTGTCAACAACCTCATCATTTTTTGACAATCTTCACATAGAAGAGTAGGAGAATTGTGTGCTGTTTTTATTTTTTGTGAATAGATTATAGTTTTTTTTGTTGTTGTTTTTTTTTTTGTTGTTTTTTTTTTTT
>VZTT01045245.1:15278-61967 GCA_013400855.1 Buphagus erythrorhynchus
AAAAAAAAAAAAAAAAGCACATTTGCAGAAATAATTCAACAAAGTCAGGATTTTGCCAGGGGTGTGGGATGGACACTAGACAAAGCACAGACATTAGGGGAACAGAAAACTGTTACCATTTTCTCACCTCCTTTTATGATTTTCTTCACATTTCCAAAAGGCAATCAGAAACAAAGTGAACTGAAATCCAAATGGAAACAAAAAAAAAAAAAATTAATAACAATAATGTCAACTATTTTGCTATGGCCACAGTTGCCATTTTAACACTCTATTTTCTTCTTTCCTGGTCATAGCATGCTGTGAGGAAGTGAGCTTAAGCCATGAGATGTAATTTAGGGGTTCCTAATTCTAATTCAGAGAAATGTTTTGCTGAGATTTTCTAAGATTCCTTTTTATTTGTGGACCACATCGAACAACAACAACTCTTATTTAAAAAAAGCTTTTCAGCCAATGCCTATAACACAGTGAAAAAATGCTACCACTGTACCTCTCATACAAGCAGATTTTAGATCTCAGGGCAGCCCAGGAGCAAGGCAGATACATCTTTAGAGCAAGTGATTCCTCCCAGCTGGTGTCAGAGATTTGCTCAAGTGGAAATTAAAGGTCTTACTGCAGGATTTTAGAGCTGTTGTGCTGAATGCTCCCACTTTACACATTGAAACAAGACCTATTTTTCAAGCCCTGAATGAACTTGACAGCTGAAGACATTTGTACAAGACATTGTCCTGTACTTGCCTACAGTAAAGGGACTGCAGGTAACTACTTGTCTTTAAGGAATTCATGCCATCACATTTAAAATATAAAGGGGTTACACTGCCCCAAACTCTGACATTTATTTACCTTAAGCTTCCAGAGACCCCTCCAGATAAACAAGGCAGGCTGGCCAGGCTGGAACACTCCAGGTCATGAATCCCAGCTCAAAGCTGCTTTATTTTGCAAGGAGTTTCCCCTTGTTCAAAGTGAAAGGTTTTCATGGGCCACACAACAGCAGCAGCTGAATGGCAAAGAGCAATAGTATTATTTAAAAAGCCACAATGAAGTGCTAGTTTTAAAATACTGACAAGTAGGGAAAAGAAAAAAAATAAAACCAGATAGAAGACCAGCACTGACATCCTTCCATTTCAGGTGGGACAACCTCCAGAAAGGGCTGCACCATCAGCACCGAGACCTCTGTGCTCCTGATCCAAAAGTAAAAAGCCTTTATACTGTATTGAATGGTGAGAGGGAGAACAAACTCTCTTTTCACACCCTTCCCACATCACTTAATCCCACTGACCTCAAAAAAATTGTTCCTAATTTCTCTCTTTCATCCTGGACATGATCTCAGCAGTGGACTGATCATCACTGAGTTTACTGATACAAAATTATATTTTGGTCTGTATTTAAAAATGAAGATTGGCAAAGCTACATAAAACTGAAGGTTTGCAAATTGTCATCAATTGTCATCTAGATTACAATTTCATTAAAGACTTTAAATTCAGAATGGTTTGGACATAAGATTCTCTGTTTTGTCCATCTTTAAATGCCAGACAACCTAATCCAAAAAAGAAAGTGAGTAAATAAATAAATAATTCATATAACCAGAATTTAACCCTAATGAATTCAATCCCTTTTTACTGTAAAGGGAAAGTTATGCTTGCAGGCATAGTTTGGGCCTTGTTTTTAAATGCAGAGAATAGTAAAATAGATGCAATGTTTATGAATTATTAAAACCTGCACAAGGATTTCTTTTCCTCTTCCACAGCTTCTTGTTTAATCCTTGTTCATTGTTGGGGGCTCTGGGATTGACTGACATTTCACAAGTCTTTGCTGTGCTTCCTTACCCACTGACATGGGGGCAGAGGGAACCACACATACACACAAGCATTTGCAGATTACAAATGTTCCAAACTTTCATTCCTCCTCACTCCCCACATCCCCTGAACCAAGACTTTTGCCAAGAGAAGACAGAGAAATTCCCATCTGGAAGAATGTCCCAATAGCATCACTTCATCTGTTATATGAATAAGAACATTTCTCATTTTGCAAGTAACAGATATTAAGGGTTAACAAACTTGGGGTTTGGTAGGCTTTTTTTAAGAGAAAATAGTATCCTTATTTTGTAGATGCTGTGGTGGGCAGGGGACATCCTTTGATGTAATGGTACTATTTTTTCTTAAGAAAAAAAGATAGTTTGGGGGTATATTTAGGAACAGAGATGCAGAGATTTGCAACCTGAAAATATTTGAGCATCCCATCATATACCAGTCTTCAGCACACAAATAGATCCCCACAGAGTGCTGGCAGCATTAGCCACTCCATTATTCCCTGGACATTTACAGCATCAGCTGCTATATAAAACCTATTTCCTACTTTCACAGGGAACAATAAGACCAAAAATCCAGGCACAAATTCATCATGCTGTCTCATATGGAGAATTTTGAAACAATGGTTAATTCACTATGAGCAGCCTTATTACAGTAATGATGGCCTGGGTATAAATGCCAGACAAGATTCTGGTGGAACAACTGATCTAAGCAAAGGGAAAACAGTCAAGTTTAGACCTTCTGTCCAAAAATGCTGCTTATTTCCAGCCTCCTCTATATAAACACACCAGTCAGAAGGTGTCAGCTGCCCTGGTAAGGTGTGCCTTGTTCTAAACACCACAGAACAGAGAAGGATGAGGAATCCACAACACTTCCAGCAGCAATATCATTCTCTAGAAAGGGATTTAACAGATTTGGAATTCAGCATATTTGAGGGATTGAGGAGTTAAGAGTAATAAAAGAAGAATTTGCAGAAAGTAGGGCCACAGTAGACTACCCAGGCCCATTAGTTCCTGCCTAATTAATGTGTCAATGATGCAGAGTACTTTTAAAAAGCTTAATGTCAACCCTTTGCCTGTACTCCCCATGTGCACAGTTCTACCTACCTCAATTCTAGTGCACAAATTGTGTCCCAGAGGCTGATGAAGTCCATGGTAAACCACACATTAATGTAGGCATGCTTTTAATCAGTGTAAAAAGGAGGGTTAAAATTTACACTGAGAAACAAACATAAGCATCAGAATTAAAAACAAAGATGACACAACAGGAAATGCTTGTGAGCCACTGCAGCTTTTGTGCTCCAACCAAACCTGGTTTTCAGCAGTGAAAAGAGGTGGGTTGCACCTTGGTTTTAAAAAACAAACCAAACACAAAAGTGCAAAATACCAAATGAGAGGAGAGGGAGCCACAACTTTGGACAATGAAGATAAACTGGATTTTTCATTAAATTAAGACAGGAACCAAAAGGTTCCCTGTATGAGTTGTAGCTGTAGCTCAGGGTTACACTTCTGACACTGATGCAGCTCCTGCACTAAGTGAGGCTGCTGGGGTTCTTTGGGTTTCCACTGGCTGGACTGAGTCCCATTCTTGCTGCTTACAGCAGAATATAAATATAGGAGGGGGATGCAAGAGCTGCAGCTCAAACCCTCCTGCATGGTGCCACAGCCTGTACTGATACACCACATCAAGAATAATTTTGTATCAAGTTACAGAATATTATGCTAAGCTGAAATATTTAAGGAGACATAAATCTTACTTTACAGCTATTTTCAGGAGTACTCAAAACCATTAGTTCAATAAAAGAATAATACTCTCAAATCTATTCTTGCCCTGAACAATTCTAAGCTAACTGCAGCTCCACCCCTGCATAATCAAGCTACTAAGAATTTTTTGTTGTATTTCTACATAATTTCTACAATTTTCCTTGTCTCCTTTTTATTTCTCCTCCCTAATCACCCACAAATCCGTCTCTGTACATAAACACACTTTATCACTGTATTATCAGTGGAAAATGGTACTAAAATAAAACACTTCTGCCTTGCAAATGAGAAATGGAAAAAGCTTCCCATGGTTTTAATGAAACTGTGTGTGTGTGACGTTTTCATTGTTTAAAAGCAGTTATTTAACTGCTCGATAAAGGGGTTTAACAAACAACACGTTTGTACTAAAATCTTTGAGACTGCTGGGTATTCCTATGGAAACTTCTTTCCAGTCTCCTCAAAAGATATTACATTTAAGTGTTCTTTTAATTTTGTTCATTTTTATCCCTGTTAAGAGTGTGTTTTTTTTTTTTTAAAAAAAAAAAAAAAGTTCACCACCATTCTTCTGCATGTTTAAACTGCTGCCAGAAAGCTTTTGTTTCCCTGTATTTATTAATAAGCTATCTCTTTAAATCTACTCTGCTGTGCTCTACAAATTGTAAAGAGCAAACAAATGAGACACAAAGCAGCTGCCAAGATCGTAAGTAAAGCTTGGCCTGACCAGAAATAAGCAAAAAACTATTTAATCCTCCTTAACACTGCAATCTATGCAAAACATGCTTGTAGGAGCAACACCGAACCCAAAAATTATCAGATAAAGTTTTGAGAGTTAAAGAAGAAAGATGCAGGAGAGATCAATATTTTCCTTAGCTAACATAATCTATTTATGACTTGCTGGGGATTGTTGATCAAGTTTTTTTCAACTAAAATTTGTCCATCACACCACAAATTTTTGGGAGAACCAGTTGTATTTACAGAGACAGCTTTTAGAGTAACAACTTTATTAAAACTGAATGCAAACATCCCCTAAAGGGTCTTCCCAGAATTCCCACTTGAAAGAGAACAGAAAAAAAGCTGGAAAAAAACCCACCACCACAACCCACAACAAACCACTGTATTATGGTTTAAGGGGGATGATGGTCTACAAAAGCAAGGGTTTCAATTCTGAAATAAGTGTACAAAAAGTTGCATCTTCTAAGTTTACCAACACAAAGTAACCTGATGGTTGACTCTCAAAACAGAAAATAAAATGCCATTTCCAATCTGACATTTCACTTAAATGCAAAAAGGGAAAGAAAACCTTAAGTATTCTAAATTTTCAGTGTTAAGAAGCGTCTGTTCACGTCATTTGAAATAGCTTGGAAAGCAAAGGGGAGTTGTGAGTAAATTGAGTCAGTAACTGCAAAATAATCAGAAATTTAAGGAAGGAGCATTGGGTCATATTCTGCAATGAGATAAATCCCCCAAAGAGTAAGCTGGGCACATAGCAACCTTATGCACTTCAAACATTTAACAAAAATAAACATCCTGCTGTAACTTTTACCCAATTTAGTGTTTTAAAATTAATTCCCTGTGTGACAGTACCCTGGCCATCACCTTGGGCAAACTGTGAGCACAGAGCAGTGTGGTGACAGGTTCAGTCCTCAGCTGAGCTGAGCTGTCAGCTCATTTACTGCCTCCTTCCTTCTTCTGGCGAGGAAGACTCATATAGGAAATTGCACAATGTAGTCTTTTACCTTACAAAAAACCAAGCAAACCCAAATATTTCTTTTCTGAGAAGAAAACCAGCACCGTTGCACCTGTAAAGGCACAATCTCTGTCACACATACCACTCAGTACTTGGACAAGGACTCACCACCAAAGGAGTGGGGTCTGCTGCCTGTCTCTCCTCCAGGCATCTTATATCACCTCTCAAACCTACACTGCTCCACCAGATTGAGCACATTATTACCCCAGCCAGCTCCAAGTAAAGCATTTGAGTTACAGACCCATTTTTTTTTTTTTTTTGCCACAGTTTCTCTTCTACAACAGAGCAAAAGCTTCCCAGGGCTATTGCTTTCAGTTGGGAGGGGAAAAAAATGAACAGCCCTGAAACAGAATACACCAAGGATTTATTCATGGTGGCACAAGAGCAAAATAAAGGAAACAAAACCCCACAACAGGCAGCATTTCTGTTGCCTCCACAGATCCCCCCTTTCTTTGCCTAAAACCATCTGTATGAGATGCTGTGCATTACTGTGCTACTTACACACCTCCTAAGCCCAGGTTTATTTTGGCTGGATTTTGCAGTGTCCTATGAAATGCCACTGCTCTGAATTGTGCAGTAAGTTCAGCTCAGTCAGAAAGCATCCTTTTCACATAATTTCTATGAAAGGGAAGAATTTGTAGCCATCTATGGAGCAGCTTGAATAACTGGGAAGGGAACAATCCAAATGTGGCTCTGCCTACTATAGACAAGTAATTTGTGGACACCTCCCCTGTTCCTTGGCTCTTATTTTACACTTCTCAGGTGATTTGGAGCAATCTTTTGCAGCTCACTGCATGTTTAGGAGCAGTTACCTGCTCCTAGGTTTCCATGTGACACAGAGCTTCAATCTTCCCTTTGTTTGGTGGAAACCTGGTCAGCAGAATTCCAGCCAATAAGTGATGAGCAGAAAATACTCATATTTGTCTATGAATTGCTATTGCTGGCATGCAAAAACACATCTTTGTATGTACAAGAGCCACCTAAGAACCCATAACAACAAAATTCTCTTCTAATCTTTTCCAGAAGAGATACCATGGCAATAAAGTCAGCAGTTTGGGATGTTTCCCCTCCTGGTGGGTGTGTCCCCCCAACCTGAGGTTTCCTCATGACTGTTGGACATCACCGTGCACCACCTGTCCATCATCCTCAGTCATCCTCAAAACATGAGAAATTAGATGCTAAAACTCACTTATCAACTGACTATTTGGTGTTTGTGGTTGGATTTGTCTTCACAAAATAATTTTCATCCTAATTAAGACTTCTGGGTGAATCCTCAATACAAATAAAATTAATTTGGGAAGAGTAAATACAGAGGAACAAATCACAGTCCAAGTGCACAGTCTCTTGGAGCCTGTGAGACTGCAGAATCTTGCTTGCAGATCGTCTCAGCCAGCTCTAATCATTTATTTAAAAAGAGACTAACAGAATAGTCTGTCCTGGAGGATGAAAGCATATGTTAGTCTCAGCGTGGATTCCTTTAGGAGGGCAGCATAATTATCACATTCAGCACTACGGTAACTCAAACCTACTCTTCCATTTTCTCTCTTTAAACACCAACTGAAGTGCATATAAATAATTTGACTGCACAAAATGCAGCTCTCCCCACTGAATTGTTGCCAAGGCAAGCCAGTGAAAGGCAGCTGGAGCAAGGACAGACTGGATGGCCCCAACACCCAGGGCTAGTTACAGCTGCTCTGCCCATCTCCTGCTAACAAGAACTCTGACTTTTGGGTTTGCTTGGACACTTTCAGGGTGAGGTTTGGTTTGATGCTTTGTTGACGATTTTCTGATTTTTTTATTATTTTGAGGGAGGCTTTTTTATTTGTTTTTAAACCAAAGAGCCTTCACCACAGCACAAAGTAGGTGAGAATGGCAGCCTCTGGCAGCAGCTTTGGGAACCCTAGGAATCATGCTGCTATCTCTCAAGTCCAGGCAGAACACAGGTGTAACCTGCCCAGGTGCTTTTGGCTTCTCCTACAGAGTCCAAGGTGGTGGTAGGCAAGTCAAGACAGCATAAACTTTGCATATGGACACGAAGGGGCTTCCTCAGCTCATGGAAAGCAAGAGCCTGACACAATCCTAACACAACCCAGAAATGAAGACTCCAAAATGAGAAAGGAAGCAATGCCATCATTCCATGTCAAGAGAGGGCCTCTACCCCGTAAATAAATTACCTGGAAAAGGATTTACTGAACAAGCAACTCAACGTATGCTCCTAGCACAATGTTGTGACAGAAGTGGCTCATGTTGGTTTTAGAGGTATAAACAAGAGGAGCAGTAAGCAGGATTGATGAAGTGATTATTCTTTTATTTATGACATTGGTGAGACCAGTAAAAGGCACACAAAGCTCAGTTGCAGCGATGCAACTTTCTAAAGAGTGTTGAGAAAAAACAAAGATGTGAACAACTGAGGGGGCAAACTACTGGGACTTCAATGAGAGCTGAAAGAGCTCAATCTATTTAGCCTATCAACAAAGATTGAGAGGTAACTTGATTAGTGTACAAGTACCTTCATGGGGAGAAAACAAAGGGTATTAAACGGCTCATTAATCTATCAGAGAGAGGCATAACAAAAACTAATGGCTGGAAACTGAAGCCAGACTGATTTAAATTTAAAAACAGGCACAATTTTTTTTTTTTTTTAATATTGTGGGGTATTCTCCAGCCTTTGATACATTGAAATCAAGAAATGGATGCTGTCTGGAATCGCTGCTTTAGGCAGGCACAAGTTACACTGTAGTTAAGTACAAAAGTTATTGGAATCAATAGTGTGGTAAGCAGGGGAAATGCAGTGGCCTACAGTGAGTCAGAGGGACAACCCAGGGCTGCCTCTTGGCCTCAAATCCCATGAACCTATGAACTAGGAAAAAGGCATTTCTCTGCCCTCCTAATGAATCCAATCATTCTGATTTTCCACCCACATTCAGTCACTGCCAAAGCTCCTGTAAGTTCCTGTTGTAGAGACCAGAGTAAAATCTGAAGCCAAGTTGAACCATGTGCTGAGGCATAACCCGAGAGTTAATTATTTTGCTTGCTCTTTAAAAATGGGGTTTGCATTCATGAAGAGCATTAGATTGATGACACTGATAAACTGCAAAGGGAAATGGGTAGGAGTGGAGAAAATAGGAATTTAAAATGGTTCAAGCACAAAAATACCTCATGCAGCACGATGCCTGCAGGACTATTCTGTCAATTAAAGTGTGTTCATCACTCACATTTTTTCTGCCCCAGACTTGCAATACATATTAAGAAAAAGGGTTGTTGATAAGCAATTATGTATTTACCAAAGCAGTCATAGACCTTATATTTAAGTCAACGATTTTCATAAATATAATCAATATATTTAAAGGGGGTGGGGGGGGAAGAGAGATATGGCAGGCTATAACTTTTAAGGCCTTCTAGATAGGTTAAACAACAACCGTATATAATTTATTTGAGCTAAATTGATATTTACAGAGTTAAGTTAAAACTGCATAAACAAAGCACTTTCTTTGGCTCAGCATTTGAAATAATGCAATAACCTCTATCAGCACAAAACCCATTTTCTTTGCAATCTTAAAGTTTGGCCACCACACTGAAAACTCCTGTCACTTCTGCATGGCACTGGGGTTGTCTGCATGGAGGATGGAGCTGCAGGCAGGATATCCAGTGACACAGGAGCCTCCTGCTCAGAGTGGGACCAGGACAGCCCAGACTGTACAGCCCATCAGATGATGCTCCTTGTGATGAGGGATTCCCAGCAGAGCTGATGAGGACAGACCTCTCTGTTGGATCCCAGAAACCTGGGAGTTTTGAGCTTTCTGTGCTTTCTGGCACTGACCCCCTGGAGAACACTGCTTTGGACCTGGGGCCTTGGAGAAGCTTCCAAATTTGAGTGAAGGAATTAGAGTCACAGGTGTGTAGTTAGAATAGAGGTGTGTGATTTCACATGGTGAAGGGTTTTAAATTTGAGGGTTTTATAATGTAGTAATAGGTATGGGACAAGATGGAGGATTTGGGGTGTTGTTCTTCCTTCTTCATGGTTTCAGTCAGTGGTTTCTGGTTGGACAGTTAGTGCTGCACTGTGGGTCACAGGAGTTTGGTTATTGGGTCAAAAGTATAAATAATATAGGTGTTAATTCTCTATTGGACTGTTTAGCTTTAAGAGACCTTGTAGCTAGCTGGATCTCTCTCCATTTTGTCACTTTTAGCTGGTAGCTGAAGTGTTGCAGAAATCTCTGTACTTTAGATAAGATTTAATAAACGACCAAGCCTGAACACGAGAAAATTTGTCTGCTTTGTGTTTTTAATCCTAACTCTGAGTGAAGACAGAAGGAACAGCAGACAAGCCACTAATTAAGTGGTGCAGATACCACCTTTACACCTCTCAGTTTTCTCCCAAGCCCCAGCTCTGCCAGGCACCACCAGAGCAGGAACACCGGATCCATTGGCACCCAAGCAGAGCCAGGAGCTGCTTCCTGTCCCCATCTCTCCTTGCTGCTTCCTCCTGGAATTATGAGCTCTTTGCTTTCAAAGAGGGCTCAGTTCACCCACACTATCAGTGGAGATTTCAGTTCTCCCTCCCTGCATGCCCTGGTGAATGAAAATCAGCATGAATGGAGCCAGCTTTGTCCGCACTTGCGCTGTAGATATGCACCAACTCCAGGAAGCCAAGGCTTAATTTGATCTGAAAACCCCCACAGTCAATGCATTTTAAAGACAGAACCACAAAGCCAATCAATAGGGACCATTCAGATACTTGCTGTCAGCTGCTAAAAGAAAATGGATACCGAGAAAGCCATAACTATGATAAATTTAGGTGCTGCTTCTCTCTGACTAATGTAGGCACTAAAACACTCCATGAATATCCTGCTTTGAAACGTGTCATATTTCTGAGAGGCCAATCAATCTCAGGTTCTCAGTGGACCACATTAAAATACATTTGTCACTGTAAGTTTATGAAATATTGATGGTGTTTTTTAGGGGGGTGTTAGGAGATAGAGAGGTGAATCAAAAAAAGGGGAGGGAGAGCTACTTTAATGAATTATCTTTAGGCTAGAAGGAAAAGAAGAAACAAATGTAGGTGCTTATTGTGGATGAGGGTGAAAAACAGGAAACAGAATTGCTTACTGAAGAAGTACTTTTGTTGGATTAATAGAAAAGATCATGTGGATGAATACTTTACAGAGGCACTCCAGTATTTCAAGCTCAATTTGAACTAGATTTATTACTTTATTAAACTTTTAACTTTCTAAATTTGGTATCTAGTACAGAAAATAAAACCAGAGCTCCCTTAATGACAGTCACAGAGGGGAAATTAAAAGTGTATCTGTGTTCCAGAGGGGAGCAGGGTTTCAGTGCACCAGGCACTGCATCAATTTATGCCTGAAAGAGGGAACGAGCCCATATATGCTAGCAAACCTCACCTAGCAGGCACACACACTCCCCATGGAAAAGAAATGGAATAAAACATGGATAAAACAGAGCAAAACCACCTTTTCTACTGATGCATCCACACACACACTCAATACCTGACATTCCTCAGTGTTTTTCACCAAGAAATTTTCCATCTTAAGGAATTTATGGTCAGAGCAAGTTAAAGACCAGAAATGAGCAAAGAAGGAACTGGGGACCAAGGTGGAAATGGGAACCATGTCACACAGAGTAATTAATTTTAGATCATAAAGGAAGCCTGTTGCAGACCCAAGCTGGGAGCCCAGGGCTTTCCAGACAAGGCCACTCCACCTTTGTGTAACCCAGCCTGCTGAGCACCTAATGACATCCCCAGCTTTCCACACCAGTAGATCCACTGAAGTCAATAAAACTATTCACGAGTGTAAAGTTGAGCCTCAGCTCAAATACTGTGGCACTGTGATCTGTGTTTGTAAATCAAGTGTGGAACTAAAGCTAGTTTGTGTAAATAATTGGAAATTGGGTCATTTTTCACCATTTCTGTCAATGCAAAAAGCAGTTTTTCAGATAAGAACAGCAGCAGCATTCACCGAGGGAACAAAAACTAAATCCTCATATGCATTTTTAACTCACAGATGCTAAACTTTTTGGTAAAGATATTATGCCATGCCTGTAGGAAAAACACTCTTAGGCAATAAATAGCACATTTTGCTTTAGTGATGAATTGCAACAAAAATAAATTGAAGCAGAAGCATAAAATTTTTCATTTTTCACAAATCTGGAAAAATATAAACTTTCTATTAGTTTTGGCCACTGGCCCAAACATCTTCCCTTCAACATTTAGGAAGAATTTCACTCTTCTTACTGAGATTATCTGAAGAGATACACAGGTCTATCCTCTATTTCCTTTGCCATAGTTTAGGTAGTTTGGCTATAACAATTTGGCTGCTTTAAAATCTTCCATTAAAAAAAGCAGTTTTTTCTACCTTCACCCCAGCAATTTCAGCCAAATTGAAGACTTCCACATGCATGGAGGGCAGGGAAAAGGAAACATTTTGTTTCCCCATCAATTTGAAGCAAGTTTAAACATTTCAGCATGTTCTAGGGAAGCAGAGTGATTTGCTGAAGAGTTTAATATTGACTTACACCTCCTGCTCTGCTACAGCACTTCCCAAGAACAGTAGCTCAGGTGCCCAAATCCCTAATTTTTCCCCCTAAAGCTGCAGTCCTTGATTAAAGTACTTTTCTTACCATGAACTGCAGTTTCTACTTGGAATGAGACACTCGACATAACTAAAATTATTTTCTTTTCCCCATCCTGAATCTTATCTCAGAGGTTTGCAAGTTACTATTTTCCTCCACACACCTGTAGCACGCACAGACCTTACTCACGGGCTATGGCTGTATTAAGTCAGGTGTGGAGCAAACAAGTAAAAAAAGGGAATGGTTTGAGGCACCTTTTGGCACTTGATAGAAATGAAGTTTTGGACTCAAATCTGGTGTCAGTGTGAGCCAGAGACCTCCTCTGCAGTTACAGCAGCAGGGCTGTGCTGACACTGCTCAGATTAATTACTAATATCACCAAGAACTGTATTCTCAAACCTTGGGGTGTTTAGGGGAGCAAACTGAGGATCCTTTCAAGAGAAGTCCTCGGTGTGCACAGTTCCCACATCTCCATCTCCCCCCTGCTCCTGGGAAGGACATGCAGGAACTGAGGTCCCCTAGCCAGGCCTTGGTGGCAGGGCAGGGTGGGACAGCCAGGTCCCCCAACAGCAAGGTGGCAAAGCCAGGACATGCAGGCACGGCAGGGAAGCAGACTGGGCTCAGCCCAGCCCTGGAGCCAGAGCTAAAGTGAAGCCTCTGCCCCTGACTGGGACCATGTGGCAGGGAGCCAACATGACCAGCAGACCCATCCTGCCTGGGCATGGCTCACAAAGCCTGCAGCCATCCAGTCAGACCAGCAGCCCCTTCAGGTTTTTGGCCTCAAATGAACTTGTTCAGGGTATTTCCTACAACTTGTTCAAGATATTTCTTACAACAGCAGCTTTGCTCCTGGCCATTCTCCATCCAATCCACTCATCAATGCCTTAAGAAATGGGGACTCCATGGCTCCCTCAAAGTGATTCTTTGGCCACCTAAAAAGGCACAGTGACAGAGGTTTTTCCTGGATGTTCAGACTAGGTTTCTCCTTTGATTTAAATCTCTTATTGGTTATATTGGTTATATTACCCGTTGGTTATTAGTCTGAATAAAACCTCTCACCAAAGTCATCCCAAACCAGTAAGAGCCAGAAGAGAACCTCAATAAATTACATAACAATAGTTAACGTTATCCATACTGAGACAAATTCAGATCCCAGTCCTTCCAGGCAATGTGGGGAAGGGCTGGGTGATCCTGACATCTGAGTTCCAAACCTCTGTATCCCTTAAATATGTGGGAATTGGATACTTTTATATGGCCCCCCTTAGACACGAATCAGATAATGCAGCCTAATGACCCCTCTGAGCCTTAAAGTCACTGGTGCCTTTGGGGATGCTTCCAAATAAAATGCAAAACCTATAAAAAAACCCTAATCCTTGATCTCCAAACTCTCATGCTTACTTGGCTGCGTTGGTCCAGATCTGCCACAATAGCTTGAGGCAACATTTGGAGTTTCTTCCCAATTATCAGAGAATTACACTTATGTCAAAATACATATTAGAAAAAAAAAAAGCCACAGTTGGAAAGCTGGTTACTAGAACCATTAAGCACCAGGGTTCATGTCATCTTTGATATTTTGTACTCAGTGTTTTCATATGGCCTTTATTTACACATCTAAGCATTCCATAAATATCTGCTGCAAGTACTCCAAGGGCTGCCAGGGCAGTTTTCACCCACAACTCTCTTGACCCTGTGGAAGTCATTCTTTCAAAGAACAGCCTGAGCATTGCACAACACATTTTTTATATGATATAGCATCAGTTCATGTTGATTCTGGGTTTCACTTCACCTTCTCTTGTATTTCATCTTGCAATTCTGGCAGTAATTTTTCATGCCACTCAGTAAGTGTTACAGAAGTGTCTGTCTACACTGCCTTTCATTAGGGAAAATTCCTACTGAAGTTGTGCCTACACAAAAACAGGTGAACTGTGCATCTGGAAAGATGCTCACCTTAGTCCTTAAAAGGATTGTCAGCTGGTGGCAATACTCAACTAAAGCCAGTAATTGCTTAAAAACATTTCAGTGGAAGCATAAAATCCAGGAACATTTCAATAGTCAGTATGACACTATGGTCATGAGACATCCAATTCTAACAATTCCAGTCTGAGAAAGGAAGTTCCCTTTCAGTTTGGCCAGTTACAGTCAGAGAAGGGAAAGGTAGTTAGTGCTGAAGTGTTTTCCCCAAAATTTCACTTTTCTAAGTGTTGCTATATAGATAGGCTACCTCACACAGTGACCCATGACACAAAAACCTAAGAGCAGCTGTAGGCAAAGTAGCAACAAGGGGATTTAGAAACTGCCTTTAGGAAGAAAAAAAAAAATTGTCAAATATAAAACTGTTTGTGAAGGTAAGAGGAAAAACCCGAGGCACTTTAATCAAGTGACATCCTAAAAATTCAAATCATTATAATTACTGAGGTCTTAAGAGTTGGAAACTGATCTTTCATGAAAAAAGGATATCAAAATACACAGAAAACACAAAATTCACATTCAGATGTTCTTCACCTTCCACAGATGTATAGGATGTAATATAGTCTAAGCTAATAAGCTACTATCTCACAATTTGTTAGAAATGAATTTGCCATGTTTTAGTGACTACTTTTATTATACATGGTGAAATGACACATGTCCCCCCATACTCAAAATTTCTAGATCCTTTGCCAGGCACCAGATTCTGAAGACAGTGATTGCATTTCAAAAGTTGCAGCAGAGATTTTGAAATCCTGGATGTTTCAGCTTGTCAAACTTTCTGTTCCTCAGGAGACCATGAATCTGCCATAAAATACCCTGAGCAATTTCCTACTCAGGAACACGTATCAGTCATGGTTTAATATTAACAGCTAGAAAAAACAAATGCCACTCTACCTACCTCTATAGCCAGACTCTGTGCCTACTGTGTAGACATCTTAAAAAAGCATTAAAAGTCATATATATGTTGGTGTAAAATTCAGTTCTCCAAATAACTAATTTATCCAGTGGGCATAAAGGAAACAAAACACATCCTGGAAGTAATTTACTATTTCTGCATATTTATTTAGAATTTTTAGTCTTTCTGGCCAAGATATTCATACAGACAATTTAAGATATGAGATAAGCCATACAATTAGCCTAGCAAGGAAAAAAGAATATGGAAGAAAAGTAGGAAAATCTCAACAAATTAGTGACTATTTAAATACTGAATATTCTTCCTTTGTTCAGGAAGTGTCTGTCCAACGGAAACTCTCCTGTTCAAAATTGGTGTCATCTTGAATGCCAAAAAGGGAAGAAAAAGTCATTTATAAAACAATTAGAAATAAGGTTTCAGCCTTGGGGGTCTTCCTCAGGGCATGGTGAAACTGGGACACAGCAAAACTAAACAACATCCTGTTCTTCTTTAGCCTAAGGAAGGCCCCATGGCCAAAATGCCTTCTCTAATCTAATTTTGTACTTCTGACAAAGAGGTTGACCCTTCCCCTGCTAATTACTGCTCTGCAACTTGCCACTCTGCACCAAGTTTGTCCCTTCATTCTTAGAGGTCACACACAATGTAAAGCATTTAGCCAAGCCACCTCCAAATCCCACACTTTCGTTTATGTCTGGAATGATCAGCTTTGAAATGTTCACTTTGGGAGAAGAGGGAAGCAGTATAACTAATTCTCCACTGCCTTTCACTGCTGCCACACCAACTCTCCTGGGCAGGAGCATGAAATGCTACTGGTAGGAGTTGGCACAACTGGATAGGACCAGCTCAGGTGCAGAGCAGTGGAGAACAAAAACCAGCAATTTGAGGATGTCACCTGTAAAAAGGAAGAATGGTTTCTGTCACACAAGTTTATTGCAGCCCAGAAATGTCTACAGTAACTGTGGGCATATAATGTGATGTGCAAGGCTTTTATGAATGAGACCCTTGTGGCTTCTTGTCAGAACTGAATCTGAAGTGATGACAGGACATTTGTAAATCTTTCCTGGGATGCTGAAGGACTTCCATAAGGGAACAACTTGAAGATTGGGCTCTCGAGGCTTTCATTCAAGAGAAGTCCTTCCAAAAGTTGTTGAAGGTTTTTGGTAAGGAGCAACAGAGAGAGACACTCTCAGAAACACTGAGGGGCCAGAAGTGCAGGGTTTGAATTCTGTATCAGTGACAGGAATGAACCCTGCAGGGGGGGTGACAGGAATGAACCCTGCAGGGGGGGGTGACAGGACACTCTGCAGGTGAGGATGAGGAGGAACAAGCAAACTCACACCTTCCTACTGCTGCTACTGACACTGTCAGAACATGGGAAAAATTGGTCTGCTGCCTAATTAGTTTGATTCCCCAAGTACATGAACATTTGGTGTAATTTCTCTCCACTTGCAAGTTTTCAAAAGATTGTAAGAAATCAAGGAGGCCACAGAGGGCCCCTTCTCCCAGGCATTGCTGAGAATGGGTGTGCAAGGTGAATTTTGCATCTGCTCAGCTCCAGTTCACACAGACAGACTCCAACACAGCAAGCTCCTGCAAGACCTCACTGTGACTGCATCACCACCTCCTCAGGTCCCTACACCCAGCCTTGGGAAGCAGCTCCTGCAGCTTGAGAGGTCCCAGTGCTGCAGGTCTGGCATTCACACACAGCCTGGGAGCAGCTGATGAGTAAATTCCTAATGCTTATACTAGATAAAGGTACAGATACACTTGTACATTGCATATTTTGGAGTTTTTAAGCAGTGATTAAGAAGGCAGTCCATTCTAAGTTCCAGTATTGCAGTTCTTAGTGGTCCACCCTGCCCCAGAACACTGGCAAGTATCTGTACTGTGTCTATAGAAGAATCCTGCTACCAACTGAGGACACAAAAATAGCCTGTATTCCAATTTACTAGAAATATGGGCATAGGTAGAAACACTGCCAAATCAAAAATCATAAAAGCATGAAAAAGGATGAAAAGCATCCTCTTAGCCCTGAGTCTGAGTGTGAGCACCAGGCAACAGAACCTTCTCCAGAACAGGGAATTTATCCTGCAGAGGCTTCAGCACGAGCCACTCAACTCAGATGAGCCAGCTCCAGCATACCTGCTCCCAGGAATTGTTATTTATCTCTCTGCTATCTTCAAAACATACTTGAGGATTTTTTTTTTCACTTCTATGCACCCTTGTACTACTATTTGGCTCCTCACCATTTGACATCAAGCTCACTGTCAGCTTGACAGCATCTCTGCTTCCAAGTATGTCTATATCTGGACTTGCTGGAAGCTGTACAGCATTTTCATCCTATTTTCCTGAAAATGGGTTTACTAGGAAAAAAAAAATTTTAAAAAGAGCCTGTATGAAAGGCTCAGTTTTAAAAAACAGCACAAATGAAAGTTTTCATCCCTGGTTCCATTGATGAAATCAGTGTGAGCCTGTTCAGATATACTCTCTGTCTGTAAAACGAACCTATCACTTATCACTAACACAGGGAGGTCTGATGACAGGCTCATTAGTGCTACTGGAGCAATCAGAGTTTGGGAGACCACAATGGGAAAACAGAGACACCTCAACCTGGAGCAGAACAGCACCCATAGGGGAGACACTTAAACAGTGACAAGGAAAAGGCAACGAGAGACGAGAGACTGTGGCTGAAAAAAAAAACCAAAACAAAACAAAAAAAAAAATCAAACAAAACACAAAGCAAGTTAGCTCTGTTGCTGTTAAAGGGAACAAAAATCCCTCCACCTTTATATGTGCCTTAAATATCAACCTTGGGATTGTCATTGTCTTATTTTCCAAAACGTTGACAGAATTAACAGTCTTTCACTGTGACAGAAACCCTGGGTTTTGATGCAGAAACATTTTGTCCAAGGCACTGCGAGGCGGATGTCAGCTCGGTTCAAATCCACCCTTTGGTGTCCCCAGGATGCTCCCCCATGGCAATGGTCCTTCCAAAGTGTCCCCAGGAGATCCCGATTGTACCAAGGCATCTCCCCTGCCCGATTGGATTTTAAATACAGGTTGCACTCCCTTTAATTGAAATTTTGTGCATGAAAAGTTGATTAAGGCAGACAGGAGAGCACAGAGCAGCGTGGCAGGAATTGCCCTGGGGCTGATCCTGCCCAGCCCGACATTAGGTGCTGGTACACTTAATTGTTGCTGAACACAACTCAGTGCTTGATCACACGTTAAACCTTCCCCTTGACACAGGTCCTTTGGTAGAGGCAAATTCTTCAAATAAACTTGCAGAAGCATCTTAAAACCAGGAGCTTTACAAGCAGAGGAAATTACCAGTGCAACTCATACCAATGCAACTCTTAGGGCTGAAAGATTAAAACCAGAATTCAAGCAGTCATTCATACATATATACTATATTTTGTATTTTTTTTTTTCACCAAAGACTCAGACTTACAACTGACCAAGAGCATCAAGTTCAGTAATGAAAGTATCATTAAAAACTGTAAATTGTTCAGGGACTTTCAGTGGATGCTCAAAGAGCTGCAATTACACAAATAGTAATTTAAAAGAATTATATGCTGGCCAAAAGAAATATTCCTGTTTAAAAGATGAAAATTAAGTATTTAAAGACGTTTTAGAAACTGAGAACAGGGGACTAATGGAATAAACAGAATACCAACAGACAATAAATAAGCAACCTGTTATAAAGAAACAGCACCAAACCCTCCACATGCAAGCATTGGCTCCCTGCTAAATACAAACATCAGAACTATATGTGGAGACACTGAAAAAGCAGGAGTGTTTCACAGATATTTATTGAAAAGAAAGACACTGATGTGTGTAAACATCCCCTAAATGCCACAGCCAGATCAGAGTTTAACAAGGGCTTGTGGCTCCTTGGTTTTATCAGATGACTTCTCATCAAGCAACTAAGTCATCTGCATTATCTTCGGCTGCCTGCCAAAGGTAAAAAAATTATAAAAATAAAATCAAATCAACAGGTCAAGATAACAGAGACCAAAGAGTTTTAAAGAAACCAGTGCACTGTTAAGTTTTTAATACATCGTGGCAAACAACCTCGTAAATGCCAAAAGTTGCAGGATTGCCAACATAATTTCCATTTGAGAAGAGTTAAGGATGACTCCAGAGCAACAGACTAGCTAGTCTAGCCCTAATAACTGACAAAATAATAAAAGATTTATTCATGGACTATCAATAAAGAATTGCAGACTGGAACTGCAATTGTGATGTTTCGTGGAAAATTGGTTTAAACAAACCACTCTTATCTTTTTTTGGCTAGATTACAAGACTGATTGATAGAAGCAGCTGTGATAATAAAGTGGACTTGGACTTCTCCAAGACTTCTGACTCAGCTGTACCTTAATTCTTTTTAAAGCCCCATATTCTAGTCACCAAAGGGATTAAATAAATGGTTTAGAGACTAACTTCAAACTGTAGCTGTTAAAGGAGAGTACCAGGGAGTACAACAAGAACTAGTCTCAATCCAACCCTGTTCAGAATTCTATAGAAGTTCAAGGTAGTAATGACACTCATGGTCAGCAAAGACAGATGACAAAGACTGGAGCAGGGGAAAGTTCTGCTTTTTTGTAGGCTGATATCAGTAGTGACCAGACAGTTATTAAAACAAAGTCTGAGTTATTGAGGGCAAAACACCTCTAAAGAAGATTATTCCTCATACAGCCACATCTCCCACGTGGCTGTTCAGCCTGCACTCAGATATTCCTGCAATTAAACCTTCTGTCTCTCAGGTTTGGGCTGTGAGCCTCCAGCCAGGCCAGAACTGTTGGACCTTCCAGCAACACTCCAGTAAACAAGGGCACAATGATTTCACCTGACAGAAGAATGCCAGCAGACCTTCTTAAGCTATGAAAAATCCTGATTAATGCATTCACTGCTTGCCTATTGAATGTGCACTCACACAATCCTGTGTCCCCTCCCACAGTCTATGAACAGTATTGTTAATTAGTAAGATGGAAGTAATGCAAAGTAAGATCTACTGACAGTCCTGAAATGTTAATATTTAGTTCAAACCCACATCTCAAGCTGAATGAAATGTCAGTGAGGTGAAAAGCAGCACATTCAGTAATAGATGTAAAGCTGGATGTAAACAAGTGACTTATGACTGGAACATGGGTAATTAGATTCTGCTTCAAGTTCTCATTTCAGCTTTTTGCACAACACTTTTCCTGTGCAACCAAAGCAGGCCAAGTGTCCCAAGTCTCCACAGGAGGCAGGTTCCAGTCTGGCTTTATGTCCTGCCAGGCCCTTCATTTAAACATTCTCTGATTCAGTGCAGACAGGAATTAAATACAGCTGCTCTTCTGGTGAGTCTTAGACTCATAAATGAATGTTTAAGTGTTCTAATGGAGGACCATATTTAAGATATACCAGGTTAGGTGTCCCCATGGCTTTGTGCAGCAGACACCAGCCCCTGGCAATAAGACAGCCAGCTCAGTCAGGAGTGTGCTGACTCTGCTTTTAGACTGCTCCTCCTCCTCAAAAAGGGTCTGACACACTACTGCAAACTAGATGTAAAAGACCAACTTTTTATTCCAATGTGCAAGACCAACAATCTACTTCCCTTGCCCTATTAAAAAACACAGCTTAAACATTATGGCACTGGAGATTGTTGTGATTGTTTCAGAATATATAACCTAGTATTTCCAAGCTTCTCACTTCAATATTTCCCTCTAGAAAGTAAGAGTAATTGCTTTCTTTTTACACAAAGCTCATTGCTACTGTTGCTACAACACTCGAAGGACATAAAATTGCCCAGCGTCACTGCTGTTCTCGACAGAAGTGACTAAACTTCCCTGGATTTTATTGCAAGTCAGGAGCACTACTGCTCTGCCAACTTCTCCTGCTATATTCAGTCACAGCTATTCCCATCATCACTGTAAACAGGTTTTGGGCTCACATTCCTACAGGGGAACAAATCAGTGGTGTGAGAAATGGCAGGGACTGCAGGGCTCACACTGGGAGCTGCCCCCACCCCAGTAGGACCAAGGGGGTTCTTCCTCCTTGCCTGGTTTGTACCACAGACCTTGGAGCAGCCACCCAGACAGCTTCCTCTTCCTCGAAGTCAAGTCCTTTCAGGCATCAGCCTCACCTTTAGAGGCTGTCAGACCTGGAAGTAGCCTTGAGGGGCACTGGAAGCAAACTGTGGGATGGTGCAGAGCTGGGACCAGCTGATGTGCTGGGCTTGAGAGCCATGTGTGGGTAGGAATGCTCTGCTTTGGGAAGAGCTTCCAGGGTCAGGCTGAGCTCCTGGCAGAGGCTGAGAGGAGCTCTCAACAGAAGTGCCTTGCAGATACAGGTGTGAAGGTGATATCTATCCCAAAGAGCTCATTCTGACACTTCAGACCTGCATGGGCTGAGGTACTTTGGATGAGTGGTGATAAATAAGAAGCAGGTAAGTTCATCTGATTGCTGCACATGGAAAGCATTTCTACTTTATATTGAGTGATTATTAGAAATAGATAAAATCTGCTGGGGAGGGCCCTCTCTGACAGCATCCTGCCTTTGCTCCCAATACCCGTGTGCTGACAGCTTTTGTAGCTGATCCTGAAGTCAATGCAGATAAGGTAACACCTGCTGGAACACGCTGCCCCTTCCTTTTTGAGCAAGCCATTTAATTTACTAACACACTGCAAAGAGTTCCACCAGCAATTTTACTAAAGTTCATTGGATTATGGGAAGGGTTATTTGGTTGGGTTTTGTGGGGTCTTTTTTTTTTTTATTGCAAAGGCAAAAGCGCAGAAGTCAGCGTGCTGTTCCACAGCTCCTCTTGCAAAGCTTTACATGAGACCACCTTAGCCAAACATAGCCCACTTTCCAAAACATGCTCACCTTTGACTGGGGCAGCTCAGGGTCTCCTTGTGCCTACACTGCCACGAAGGAGAGGGCAGGTAGGTCAGAGGACTTCAAGGAGAAGGAACTGCTGAAACCGTCACTAAGGTCCCCATAAATATTCCCCAGGGACCTCATTACACATTTGAGCAAACATTACCTTCACTCACACAGCTAAATTTCCTGTTTGCTTGGCTGATCAATTCCTCATCAAAATTTAATGTGGGGTTCAGGCCGTCTGTGGTGTTTTAATTAGTCCTAAGATTGCACAGCGTTGGAGGCAAAGCTAAGAACCATGGAAGTCGCCTCTGCCTAGACAGAAAGGTGGAAGGGGGTTGGGGAAGAGCTGCAAATGAAGAGGCCAAGAACTAATTAGCTCTTGTTACTAGGATAAGCCTGCTCTCTAGTGGTCACATCACACAACAATACAGCATGGGAAAAGCCTATGGAAAACAGAATCTTAAACCATGGCTGGATTCCTCTCCATTAAATATGAGTGGGGGGAAACATATTGTATATCTTGCTTAGCCCTGCTGCTGCAACTTCCAGCATTTATTTCCCCCACTGTTTTCTTCTCCCCACTCCAGAAGTGTGAATATTTTTATTGGTGCTCTATTTTGGCAGGAGAGAAGCGTGCAATGAACTGCAGCTATTTAACCAGACACCCTGTGCTCCAATCTCACAAACAACTCTGAACCATGGAGAGCACAATCTCTACACCCCCTGTCCAGAACCAGCAATCAGAAATGGACACCAACTGTCCATGGCATTGGCCAGGAGTATTTTGACCTGCAGTTGGCTGCTGCAAGTCTGAAGTTCTCTGCATTTTGCTGTAAAAATTTGTTTTGATGTAAAGCATCTCATTTAGCTGCATTTATCCTGCATCCTTTGGCAGTGAAGGCAGTCACATCATTTTGACATCCAATACAAGAGGATGAAGAAACCAAGCACCCAGCATGATTTCTCCCACCCCTAATGTAAATAAGATAAATCAAATCAAACTGAAGTGTAAGTCTTAGATCAGTGGTCTTTCCATCAAGCAGCACTGCTGTGTTTCACAACCTCCTCAGAAGAGATTTGTTTCCCAAAAAGTACCTGCACATTGCACCAGGGGTAGGCAAGAGCAGAGCAGCTTTCCACAGAGAACCATCAGTGATTTTATCAGCAGATGCTGCTGCTGCATGGCAGTACCCTGCTCCATCCCAAACCCAGGCACAGCCAGTCTCAGGTTTGTGTAGCTTGATATGAACTGAATTGTACAGCCAAACTTCTCCAAGATTCACCTGATTTTCATCCAGGCTGGAAAAGTGTAACTTATATAAGAATTTGTACAGACTCTTTTTTTTTTTTTTTTTTAAAAAGCTGAAAATAACTGAAAATGAACCAAATTAAACAAATTTCTTTTTCTTATTTCCTTGCAGCTTGGGAATAGTTATTTTAAGTATTACTCTGCAAACTGCAACAGCAATGGATATATTGAAAACAGCTGCTCATTTCAGACAAACAGTGAACTATACCCAGTTCTGATTTGCCTGAAATGATAAATTCTTTGAGACCCTGTGAATAATAGCAGCATCTGCAAATGCACCTATTTACCACAGAGACACTGTAGCACATAAAGCTGCTGGTGCTGCAAGGAACAACCAGTCCCTATCATTTACAGAACAGATACCAGGCCAGCCCAGCAAGTGCACATTTTCAGGCTCAAAGTATGGATTTTAGTTGCATATATCCATTAATAAATGGCAAGATGTTCAGCTTCAGTCTGACAGGCAGAAGATTTGCACTATTACATGTAAAAGAGCAGAATAAATACTTAACCTGAGTCTAACCTCCCTGCTCGAAACCTAGATGCACTTAATTTAACAAGTACAAATTAATAAGTATTATTAAAATAGCACTTAGCACTAGGAACAGGCAGACTGGTAGTATTTAAAAAACACATTAGCTGGTCACCATAACCTCCTTGTCTAACAAGGCCTGGACCAGGTAATGTTCTTTTTGCCCACGCCAGGAAATACATGTTAAAAAATTACAAAAAAGCCACCTCTTTTTCCAGGTAGTGTTGGGCTCTAAGCACCAGAAGATCTTGATCCCATACTTTAGTATAAAACCTCCTCAGTTTGGAAAAAAATAAGTACAGGGCAAATCAGAAGAGACAAATATAACTTTATATATAGTTAGAAAAAGATTGAGGAAGAAACATTCTTAACCAGAATTAATTTACCTGACAAATAAGTTGTTGTGGTGGTTTTTTTTTTAATGAGCAAATGAATCAGGAAAAGGTTTTCTGATCCATTTCTAATTCTTTGTAAAATTTCCAAAACCTTTATTGCTACAGATTATGTCAAGTAGCAGACTTCTGCTTTGCTTTTCTCTTCTAGACTTCACAGAAAATTTTCATCTGTATTTGTTTGGATTTTCCTTGAAAATAAAAAGCAACTATCCCCAGGCTTTAGTTATTTTGTTTAAAAACAGAAAAACCGACATGTAAATAATACAACTGTATTAGCTCCCACAGTAAGGTGAATTTCAGCAAGTCCAAAAAACTTTCATTCTCATGTCAACAAGTCTTTCATGTGCAAGCATTCTACAAGCCAGCCCTTATCTCAGAAACTCTCCAAACCTGTGTGTTGCAGGCACAGACATTCCTCCCCACAGCCCTTGGAGAGCAGGATCTGCCTTTTATTTGCTGCTTTGTTCCCACCCAAACGCCACCATAGCTGCTGTACATCAGCACTCATTTAAGATAATGTTCAAATACAGTCTCCTACCAGCACCAGAGAGGCAGGTTTGGGGGTTTTAGGAGGTGGGTGAGGAGAAACACCCTGTTTCTTGCAAATAATCCTATAGGATGCTGATGGCTTCAGTCCTGTGCTGTTTGCCAGCTATGGGATCAGAAGTGATGAGCCACACATGTCAGAATTTTTAATAGTGATAAATGCACTACAGCCAGGTCCAGCTCCAGCTGCCACTGCAAACACTTACCACTGACCATAACTCCTTCCTGCAGCCCAGAGCTCCAGTGCTGACAGAAAACCAAGGTTCCTCTGGCCCCACCAACCCAGAGCCACCATCAGCCTAAAGGAGGTGTCATTTACCACAGGCAGCTTTCATTTCCAAAGGGTTTCCACTGTCAAGAGCTCTCCCCAAATCAATGTTATCAATCCCACTTGTAATTTTACAAACTTCAAAGGGTTAAGACAGCAAGCACATTTATTGACTGGTACTTCTTGGTAGGTTCAGTAAAGCATGACTGATTAGAGCCCCCAGTTCTAAAGAGCCCAGCTTTGTGAGGCTGGAATAAATGGGAGTCTGTCAATAACTCAGATCCAGGCATATTGACATAGTTTACAGCCTCAATAGGCAATTAACACTTTACAGTGGATATTACCCAGTGGCCTCCCCATGTTTTACTGCACATTTTCTGCCGTCAGCTGCAATATTGAAGGTTTGGAATAAAAATGATATTGGACAGACAGCACCTTTGTTCAGCTGCACAAATTTTTTTTTTAACATCTGGGAGAGATCACAGTTTCATTCCTCTTTATTCATTCTCTCACACCCCTTGTTTCACTTTCTCTGTCATTTACAGTTCCTAGCCTGCATTGGTGAACTTAAGAAAGTCTCTTAACTAAGTAATTACATCTGCTACATGCCAAAACTCTCTAGGGAAACCCCAGAAGAGTGACAACCCCAGCCTTTTCTCCTACTATGGGAGAGGCTGAGCAAGTTCATAAACAAATGCCTCTTTGGCAGATAAGTTATACAGACAAACAAGTGAAGTCATCCAGGAGCATTTAAAGAAGAAATAGCTAAAAAAACACCTCACAATCATCACTTGTAGCCAGGTCCAAGACTATATCACACTTTGATCAAGAGAGAACTGCAATACAGCTCCCACCAGCTGCACATGCACAGGGAAAAAAGAGGAAACAAATCCACAGGAATGTGTATTCTTCCTTGGCTTCTGCTTTGTTTAGCCCAGGTGAAACAACTGGCTGAGCATTTTGACACCACTGTCACAGTCCTTTAGCTCTGCTCTCTTGCACCAGCAGCATCACAGCTCTGCTCAGGCTGGCAGGGAGCTCTAAGGGCACCAAGCTGACCCAGCACTGCCAAGGCCACCACTAACCCATGTCCCAAATCCATATCCATCTGTTATATCCCCTCAGAGATGGGGACTCCACCATGGCTCTGGGCAGCCTATGCCAACATCTGATCACTCTTTCTGTGAAGAAATTCTTCTTCATATCCAATCTAAACCTTTCTAGTACAACTTGAGGCTGTTACCTGAGATAAGAGCCTGATCTTCCCTAGCTGCACCCTCCTGCCATGGAGTTGCAGAGAGCTAGAGGGTCTCCCCTGCTCTCCTTTCCTCCAGGCTGAGTCCCCACAGCTGGTCCCCACCAGACTTGTGCTCCAGACCCTCCCCCAGCTCCACTCTGCATCTCTGGACATACCCCAGCATCTCAATATCTCTCTTGTCAGTCCAAAACCAAAGCCAGCACTCGAGGTGTGGCCTTACCAGTGCCCAGCACAGGGGGACAGTCACTGCTCTGCCACATTATTGCTGATACAAAGACCTGAAACACCACCAGGAATCCCAAAGTGGCAGCAAGACTCACCCCAGAGGAGATTCACCCCTGGGCAGAGCAGCACAACCCAAGTAGTTACAACACCTTTGATAACCAACCCTAAAGAACAGTTTATGAGCTATAAAGCTGTTACTTACCCGAGAAAAAACTTTTTGCCAAGAATCCTCAACAGTGCATTGCAACCTTCACACAGGAGAGGGGCTGGGGAAGGAAATAGGCACTTTACAAATTGGATTCAGCTGCTGCTTGTTCTCTCATTCTACAGGGCAAGGGCAGAGCAGCCCCTCAGGAGCAGGATCCATTCCTGACCCAAATGAGGGATTAGCAGGAGGGGACAAGAACAGGCTGGGTGGGGGGCTGTGAGTGGTTTGGAACAGCATTGCCACTCCTCTGGCTGCTCTGCCACAGCTCTGCCATGGGGGTGTCATGTCCAGCCTGAGCTCTGTTTAAGGATGAGCCCAGAAGCCTGTCCTGGCTGTCCTGGCTGTCAGAGGTGAACCTGCCTGCACCCAGGAGCACAGACCACAGTGGGGTGCAGAATTCTGCAAGGCTCACCCTTGGGGTGAAGATGGACGAGTTTGTTCTTTATGGCTGCACAAAGTTACAGGCTCTGAATGATGGAGAAAAAGCCTCATCATTGATTTGTACAAGTGAAATTACACAAAGATGTAACACCAGCCACAGAATTCCCACAGGCACCTTTTTCAACAAGAAAAGGAAATTATTTTCTCTATCTATGTCTTGCAGAGGATTCTCTCTCTTGACTTTTTCTTTTAAGGGAAGAAAACTGTGTAGATCAGATTACATGACTGTGAGGGGTGATAGGGAATTGATCTTCATTCATCCCATGTCCAGTAGCAAAAGACATCAGTGGAATTTTCCAAGAACATGCAAGAAACAAGCCTACTCCCCAATGGCAAACTTTTCATTTACCTGAAAATTATGGAAGATTTATAAACTATTTTATAAGTCATGTATTTTGCACCTCACTTTTCTGAGTAGTGAAATGCTACCTCAGTTGTAACTTGCTTCAGATGGGATGAATTTATCAAATAATTGAAATTGATGTAGTGTATTTACATGAATCAGATAGATTGGCAGATGGATTTGCCATCAACAACTTATTTTGCCTTCAGTAATTACTTTTAGAGTGGAGAATTTAGAATTATAACCTGTTAAGAGGAAACCTCAAACAAGAATAATTAAAGACTTAAGTCACCAGGTTTGAGAGAAGGAGCAATACAATTTTTCAAGGATGCCTGGAGTGCCATGGAGCCCTTAGTTCCTTATCCAAGGTTTCCTGCATGCTCAGGATCCATCAGTGACATTTAAATACAGCTTAGCCCAGCCAAGGCTGGATGAGCTGGCTCCTGAGCCAGAGCCAAGGCCAGCACTGAGCTCCAGCCTGGCTGCACCAATGTCGTGTGTGTCCCAGCCACCAAGCCCAATTCTATGCAAGGAAATAGATAAAAGAATTAGGAACAAGATTCTGAGATTACAACTGGATGTCTGTAATTGCTGGATGTCCCCTTTGAATTTCTCTTGAGGGACTGAAATAGAAATACTGTAGTAGCTTTCTTCCCTCATCCTGTCCTTCCATGACTGGAGTCATTTAGAGACACAGTCTAAAAAATATATATTAATGTGATATCCCCCACGCTGAGAGAAGCCAGTGGGAACTGTTTCTTCCAGGAAAAAAAACTTGAATTTCAAGTCACCTTTCTGAAGGAGGAAAAGATAAATAAGATAAAAAGATAAAAATACAAAAAGATAAAGAGATAAAGAAGTATAGTCCCAGAGATGAAACCAGCCATTTCTGTCAGCCATTTCTACAAGTTCAATAAAAAAAACCCCCTGGCAGACTGTTGGGAGAGATCTAGCTTAAGCTTGCTACAGGAAACAAAGTACAACCTGCTCCAGAGCTGCTACTTGAAGAAAACCATCACTTCAAACCCTTTGTGTTTAATGACTTTCAAAAATGAAATACACCTACAGGAACAGTGCAAGCCATATGCAAATCACACTCTTTCTCCCAAGCAGGCACAACCCTGGAAGTCTCCTGGACCTGAAAGAGGCAAAGGGCTTGTCAGGGAATAAAACACTGTCCTGCCTAAGTATGGACAGGCAGCTCTGGCCCTAAAGAATTCAGAGTAGTTATTCCATCTACTAAAAGGAAAAAGAAAAAAAAAATCCAAGCACTGACAAAATGAATCCCCAAAAACTGCTGTGGCTTTGCAGTGATGTTATTTCTTCTGTGGCCCGTGTTTGTGGGAGCAGGTGATGTCCCCATCCTGTTTGGCAGAGGCAGCCAGCCCAGTGTGGCAGCCTGAGCTGTGACCCTTCGTGGTGCTCTGCCAGGCAGGGACATCTGGCTGCTCCTGTGATCTGAAGTCCTGTGGTTTCCTTTGTGATGTGGCAAAGCACATGGCCCCCAGTACATCTGTATAATTAATGTGAGGGGAAAATATGAGCAACAACAGAAAAAGAAAGAAAAAAAAAGAGCCCTCAAAGAACAGAAGCTGTTCAGGGTCAGCAGAAGGTCTGATAAAATAAAGATGTAGTACAGAGTCATGGGATGGGTTTGCCTCCATGCATTGGGATATTTAGGGGATGAAGAGAGCTCTGATTTCACCCTGTGCCACTGAACAAGTTCTCCATTTCTTGAAACATCTGTTTCACCAGTGTCTCATATTCTGCAAGCCCTGCAGGGCAGGGACACTGCTGTATTTACAGATAAAGTCTCTACTGGACACAATAGCAATACAGAAACAGGGATTAAAAAGTCATCTGCCTATTGCAGCCAGCAGGAGTTACCACATCTGCAAAGGTTTTTTAACAGTATTTGTTGTGTTTTTCCAAACTGGGTTTTTTGGGGGGCATTTTACTGAGGTAAGTGTCCCACTGAGCTTATGGGGACAAGTGTCCTGTTAAGGACAGCAAAAGGGCCAGCAGCAGCAAAGGCCATGGCTCTTGAGGAGCAGAGCTGGCAAGCTGAGCCCCTCGTCCTGTGAACCAGCAGAAGCCAAACTGCAGTGACACTGAGCAAAGAGCAGCCACGCTGGTGAGGACCCAGGGGCAGAGGTGACATCAGGGACAGGGACCCCAAAGCCAGCAGGTCACTTCAGAGCCCTGTTCCACTCAGATCTTGATTCTTTGCAATTGCACTACAAACAAACAAAGAAATAAAAAGGAGAAACAAAAATAAGTCTTCTTCTCTTTAAGGAGAAAGGGAAATCCTGAAATTCAAAGGAAACTTCTCTTGTGATTTATAATATTTATAAAAGCCTGTTATCAGGGAAGTCCTATATTAATTTCTTCCCCCTATACACACCGAAGGTCATAGGTAGAGGATGAATTTCCACATTTTATACTACAAACACTGTACTGTTCAAATGTCTCTTATGACACCCTCCTTTGTGGGGCTTTAATTTGTATTTGTTAATCTCTAAATGTCATTTAGTTGCATTAATGGATACTTAACATGATACCAAGTATTTTTTGGTAAGCCTTTATTTTAGTTCCTATTATGATAAATTCATTTTGCTCTGAAAGCAATAGCCCTACCAGTAATGTATTTTTCTGGTATTAACATGTCTCTGCAAGCATGTCCATAGGTGCTCAAGTGCAATTTGTCATTAGTTAAATGAGAGTTAATGGAACTAAAAGTGCTACTTATTTTCTGAGTGATCCATTAACACACACAAAAAAAAAGAGACAAAAGCTGGCCAGCAGATTCCTGTAGTAGGATAACTGAGAGGTCTGCTCTGCACATGTCAAATTTGTTTTGATACCAGGGGTGGCCTTTAAAGCACTGAGTGGGTGCATATCTCAGGTGTCTGATGTGAAAAAGGGGAGGAGAGACTGAAAGTTTGTGTACTGAACACACAGGGAGACAGAAGGCAAGAGCAGGAAATGATTGCCTGAATGCAGACAGCAGAGATGATGTGGGCACTGTTAAGTGAGCAGTTCTGAATGCTTGGTAACTTCTGGCAAACACCAGAATTCATTGGTGACTGCTTAGAAAAAGATCTTACATGAGTTAAACTGGTTTTTACTGTAAGTCCTACCATCACTGCTCAGCTGATATAGTAATAATCACACTAGGCCTATGTTTTAGTGTCATCTTTCATAAATTATAAATACCTCCGTATTAAATCAAAATACTTCTAAAGTGTCAATAAAACAGTAATTTCAGCTAGGTGAGGAAGAAGAAAGATGTTTTTTCCTAGTATTCAAACTGAAGTGAAAGCAAAGAATGCTAAGCCTTGTGAATCATTTTATCAAGAAATAAATCACTGAAACAAACTTGGTCGTGGGGCACAAGCCTCCTCACTTTATATCCCATAACTTTTCCTCAGGAGGCAGGACACAAGAAACCCAAACACCTGAGTTCTGCAGCAAACAGTTCCAGGTGCTGCAGCACCTCCTGCAGTGACTCAGTTCAACCTGGACCAGATGCCAAAAACTCACAGAAAACACTGCCAAGCCTCTTATCAAAATTACCACACTTTTTAAAATTTCCCCTTAAATTAGATGTCACCATTTCCCACCCACAGCCCTCCAAACTGCAGTTCATCTTGCTGAACACTCTCAAATTCAAGATGTTAGCAATACATCCTCCAGATTCTCAGTCCTGCATCAGCTCACAAAGGTCACCACTCAGCAGAGTCACAGAAATGCAGCACTGGGACAGGTTAAAGTAAAACCTATTTAATCAATTTTTCCTTAAGGATGGAGATGCTTTGACATTATTATTTGGCAGTATTATTCCATTTGGATGTGAAAGACAAGCATAGGTGCAGACTAACATTATTTCCAATAAGGTGGTAAGACCTCATAATTTACTTAGATATATATAATATAAATTACATATTTTTATTTATTTATTTATATCTAGCATTTATGTATTTTTTTATATATAAAGGAAAGAGGATCACCAAGGGGTACCACATCCAGCCAGGAGGAGCAGAGAGAAGAGGGGATGTGGGTCTCATCAGGTCACAGGGAGCAGATGGAAGGGCCATGCACAGACAGCAGAGATCTGTGTGTAACAGAGCAAAGCACAGCAACGTGGGCCACACATTTTGCTGCCTGTTTAATCCTTCCCACAGTTGTGGCCAGGCTCCCAAATTCCTTACTCCAGCTCTGCTCCTCTCTCTGATGAAGGTAAATGTACAGCTCAACGGAGCGTGCTAAAACAACTTCATAAACAACCTGAAAAGCAAATTACTGAAAGCATTTTGCTTTTTAAAATCTACTTTCATCAGTTTAAGGTAATTAGTTCAGGGAGATGATGATGAAGCAGTGGAGGTTGCTACAAGTGACAGCAATGAAACTCCTGACACAGATATGGTTCAGACTGCAGGAATAAACACTTCCCATGTTTCAGAAATCACATTGTCATCGATGTTTGCAGGCCCTGAAATTAGCTGAAATCATCAGGAGCTGTTGGCAGCAGGCAGCTTCTTGAACTGCTTTTGTTTTTCACTGCAAGGATCTCCATTTGTAGCTTAAACCCCCTCACACCTCTAACAGCTTTCAGTTGAGTTTCCCTCTGTCTGTAGCCAAGGAACAGCCTCCCAAAACTGATGCAGAAATCCAGGTCCCTTCTGCAGCACCTTCCCAGCCTCAGAAGCACAGGCCAGGCTGTGAGCTCTGCCCAGGCTGGCTTTGTCCAAGGCAGAACAGGTCCTCCCTTTTTGTGTTCCCGTTAGAAATACACAGTTTTTAAAACAATAAGAAAACTCTGAAGTTGTCAGGGATTTCCCCCAAAATGTGTCTTGCTGTCTTCCATTTTCTCAGCTCTCTGTAGTGGCATGGGTACATCAGAAATTGAAGAGGGCTCACTGACAGCTCTGAAAAGTCCTAATTGGTTATGAAATGTCAGAAAAACCAAACACTTCTGCAAAGATCCCAGAGATATTCACTCTTTGGGGTCACCTCATCTATTGCCCACAGTCATGGTATCAGGCACCAAACTTCCAGTCATCCCTTTATCCCAAAAAGCAGCATCTGGAGGAATTTCCCCTGCACTGCTCAGTCCTGTGTAGTTTTTCAAAAGGAATGGAGCTGTTTCCAGAATTTGTTCCCATGCAGACACAGCAGAGGACCCATACTCCAGGACAGCTCCTCCATGCAGGACAGGGCACTCCAGGACACAGGAGGATGGGACAGGACAGGGACCCTGCTGAGGGCAGGCTGCCTCTCCATGTGTCTGCACAGCCTCTGCAGAGCTGCTCAAAGCCTGCACAAGACTTCTGCAGAAGGCAGCACAGGATGAGGCTTCCTCTGCTTCGTTGTGAAGGTCAGAGGTGTCCTGATGGACAGGAATTTTCCTCCCTCCCTGGCCCTGCACCTGGTTGTCTCCATTTGCCAATTATCAAATGAAGCAAAGCAATAAATCATCACCTCAGAGGCAAGTCCCCTGCAACCACAGCATCCCAATTCCATGGCACATTCCACAGTGAAATCACTGTGTGCTCACACAAGGGCACATTTTGTTCTCTTTCCTTCTGTTTCCCACCACTTTTGATGGTTCTCCAGTACCTACAGATGACATCTCTGAGGCAGTTGCTAGGTTGGTTTATCTTTTTTGCTTATTTGGCTTTTTTTTTTTTCCTTTGCACTCCTTAAAACCCTTGAGGAAGTAGAGAAAGTACCTAACCAGGATTTTTAGATTAACTCCCACACATCAATCCCAAATCTCTCTTTTTCCTCTACAGAAGTGAACAACAGAAATGATAGCTCAGACAAGTCAGTGGATAAAACCCTAGGAGAGGTTGGGCCCCAGCACCAGGACTGTTAACTTGGATGATAAAAGTATTGAAACTGGTTTAATCTGCAAGATCTTTGCCTTCTGCCCACAGACCTCACTTCAGTTCACTGCCCCTGGCTGTATTCAGTGATGTTAGGTACAGGGAGAAAGGTCTTCAGCTGGGAAAAACAGTTCAGAATTATCTCAAACGGGGTTTAGAGGTTTCAGTCCTAGGTTTTTCTACCATGTTTGTAGAGAGAAAACTGTTGGAGTAAAACTTCTAAACCCTGACACTTATCTGAGCTCAAATTCTGAATAGCCAGTATAAAGTTGTTTTTTATTATATTTTTGCATTTCAGAAGAGAGAAAAAAAAAAAAAAAAAAGAGAAAGTCAGTATGAATATGCAAATATACACCAATCATGGGAGACAAAGTCTACAAATGAAAGATCAAGCTCATGTTTCTCAGCTTGAATTTGCCTTAGCATGTTCACCTTATTGAGGTACAGTGAATTGCTTTCAACCTTGCCTTAGCAGCTAAAAAAGGTGACAAAGCTTACTTTTTCTGTGGAAATGAATGGAGAAAAAATGTTCAACAAATATCAAGATTGATTTTGTCTTAATGTTACTGCAAAGGAAAAGAGTATGGCACAGGTTGTGGATTTGGGGATCAAGTCACTGAGTGAACTTGCAGCTGCAAACATGAAATTGGAACATGCAAGAGAACTGAGTTCATCAGGTTGTTTATAACTGTTAGGTCAGGGGTTTGTTGGTCAGGAGACAGAGAGGACAGGAACTCACCGAGCATCCTCAACAAACAGCACTGAGCTCATTATGGCCACCCCTTTTAGAGGGGGTTTGGATTATGGGGGCTTACACACGTGCTTGGGTGAGCTCTTAGCACCACCCAGCTCCCTGGCCAGTGGTACATCTGCATTTAGGGCTGAATGAGGTTGGCTGAGGGTCTCTGTGTAGGTTTGAATCCAACCCATCCTTGTTCACCCAGGGACCTGTTTATTGAACTAGGCTAGCCCAACTGGGTTTCTTATTTATGCCCAAATTATTTGCCCAGGTACAAACTAGCTGTGCTGTGACACATAACAACACAGGCAGAGCAAGGGAGAGCCCTTACAAAGAGAGGGCAATGCAACAGAAACCTTACTGCCAGGGGCCATAATTACATCCAAGCAGTTTAATTGTGCACCAAGCCTTAATTTAGCCTCCAGGTTTGGTCTTTTGTCTCTGCCCACAGGCTTTGTGTGCACAGTTGGCATATGTGGAGATGCCTCATGTCCTTCATTTAAAGGTAACACAAATATGTAGTGAAACCTCCAGTTCTATTTTTTTTTCTCTTTTTTGATGAGGAAAGATCTGACTTTAAATTTGTCCCTTTTGTCTTCCTTTCCATATGGCTTGTTTGTGGTTCAATCATTGTGATATTCTCCCTATGGATAGTGATGCTTGGGGAATCTGGTAATACTTAACAAAAATATAAAAATAAAAAGATCCTGTCTGCCAAGCAGAAAGTAATTAAGGAAACTGGAACACAGAGGGCAGTAAAGTTATTGAAGGAACAGTATTCATTAAGCAAGATAAAGCACAGCAGGGAATGCAGTGCTGGCCCTGTCCCTGTGCCCTACTCACCACCAGGTATCCAGGGGCTGAGCTGCACTTTGGAGGCTGTGAGGCTGCAAGCCAGGAGCCAGAGGAACTGAGCACTAATGAGAGGAAAGCCCAACCTGCAACCTCTCACTTCTCTTCTAAATCAGCCCTTGTTTAAATTGAAGTCCAGCAGCTGGCTGAACAAATAATTCCCAACACCATTCTTAGCCTAAACTTGATCCTCAGTGTTATTCTAGCACTGTGTTCTGCTGTATGAATTCTAGATTGGCTGAAGAATGGCCCTCAGTAGAATTTATTGCTCTGGGTTAGGGATCTGTTAACTCTGCCTGGCTGATACAGCATTGCCTGAGCCTCTGGACAGGTACATGTACAAAACTGAGCAAGAACAGACATAAACCCCTCAACTCCAACCTCTCTGTTTACAAGTTCAGTTTCTTCAGGCATGCACATAGAAATCCTTGTGTTTTCAGGCAAGCTGAAGTAACACAAACTCCCCAGAAACTCCAGGAAATATCTACCTATAACCCTACAATTCTGGAGAATGCCAGGTCCCACCCCAGAAGGTGCTGCATTTCATTGCTCATTGAAAAGATCTCAGGTCCATAGCAGAGACCTCCAGAATCATCTGGTTGTATCCAAAACTTTCTCTGAAGTGACAGTGGTTGTCACTGCAGTTTAGTTTTCCTGTGTTGCCACAACACAGGAAGTTGTAATTATTCCCACTTTGCAGAGACAAAGAAAATTGTTTCGTTCAAAGTCACACAGAAAGCATGTGGCAGGAATGGGAGGTGGAGCCAACTCTCCCAGCCCTTGTCATACCCTAATTCCTGAACTCCTTCATCATGACCTAAGAAATTTGGGGATTTTTTTCCTTTGTTTCATTTTCTTCCTGTCCTCAGAATGTATTTACATTTTATTTTAAACCTTTTCCGTTCAGCCCTTGAGGCTAGAAACATGATTTGAACCACAAGCACACGACTCCAGGACTTACCACCCTCTGATTATTTCTCTCAATTCTTGCCAACTGCTTGCAACACCACATTTGTATTCCATACTCTAAAATGCTTACAAAACAGGTAATATGCACATAACCAAACCCCTAGATATAATTAAAAGTATTTAAACATTTGAGTAATCCCACCAGGGCCAATTCAAAGTTGCAGCACATGTGATAATGTCAGTGTTTAGTTATAGCCCACAATGACCTCCTCTGGTTTGCTGGTTTCCAATACTTTCCCAGGAGATGCTGGGAACACATGAACAGATGATGGCAATTTTGCTGACAATTAACTACACATTATCAAGGTTTCTTTTAGCTAAGCCCAAAAAGTGTAGCTTTCCTCCCCATCCCACCAACCCTAGAGGAAACTATTTGTATTTAGTCCTTTTCTGCTGCTTTTCCCTGATCCCTTGTTTCTAAATCTTTTCCTGCCTCCCAGCTACCCTGCAGGTCACACTCTCCACACATCTCCCTAACTTTATAAGATGTTTTCTTCTTGTACATCTTTCCACCCTGGAGTTTTTGTGTGCACAAGAAGTATCTTAACTTTCTGAATTCCTGACCACTCTGCCTTGGATCAGTGTCTCATCTGAGTCAGAAAATATCCTTTTTCCACCTAAAAATCAAGCATTTCCCATTTAAATGACCACTGTCACAACTTCTAAATCTTACTACATGGCAGGAAGATTGAAATATGAGGAGAGTGTCTGAGTACATAAATAAAGCAGGAGTTTATCATAATTTATTTATAAAAACTATTTCTAATCTAATTCTTTGGATATTATCTAGGGGCAAGAGAGACAAGACAAAAAAAATCGTTCTTAATCAGGAATTGCCACATGGAGTGGTTTTGATTAATATGCAAAACATAGATTATAAATAGATTTATAAATAAATTATCAACTACGGCTGCTGCTTTATTTATCTACGGACTTGCAGAAAATTTGAAGGCTGAATTCTGATTAAATGAGAATCACCACTAATGGTGGACTGGCTGGCTCAAAGGGACTGGTAAAGGAAAGTGAGAATATATTTGCATAGCACCTTTGATTCAGAAGAACTCCCAAGTGCTTTGCAGAATTAATATTATATTTTAGGGGTCACTTCATCCATTACTGAAATGCAGCCTCTGAGGAGGAGGGAAGATAACTTTCTGCATCTATTTCACCTTTCCTTGAAGATCTCTAAGCACTTTGAACACTAATTAAGCTTCCTATTGTACCTATGCAATCCACTCCTCCTGCCAGTTACTAAACCAGTAAAACCTAAAGTATCAGGAATAAAACCAAAGATTCATCAGCCTGATATAACTTCATTTCACTTCCTGATCATCAGGCTGAGATCAGCTTGTACCTCAAAAAGATGAACTCAGCAGAACAGCAGTGCAGATCTGAAACCACAATGTAAAAACCTTTGGAGTTAGACCCATTGTGTCCAGTGTCACACCACACAAACTTCTCCTCTAAGAGCACTGCAGCATCCCATCATCAGCAGAACCTCAGCCCGAGGTTTGCAGCTCTGCCTGAGAGTCTGCACCTCTTTTCACTGCTCTGCCTGCTGTGGAGTCACACACATCTCTGGGAGACTGGAGTTCAACACCACACTTCAGGCAAAATCTAAAGACCTGAGAGTTTGCAGATGCAGCACTCAGCCTGTTCCCATCTGTACCAAAGCCATTCACCTGGGTCAGACCCCCCCAAATCCATCCAAGAGCAGGGCACAGGGGAGAAATACATCCCCTGAAAGCACCACTCAGTGGGTCCACCCTATTCCATTTACCTTGCCTTTCAAAAATAAGAAAGGCAAAGCATTTCTTCTCATATGGCAATGCTGTCCTGCCAAGACAGTTTTCACAGCTGAACACTTCCCAAGGTGCCAGTTCTGCAATTCAGAGCCTGGATGTGATCCCCTGAGCATGATGGATGGCTTTAAGATAAAGGCACTGTGAGAAGTACCAGCTGTCCAGGTGCACATTGGATCAGCTTGGCTGAACCACCCCTCCTCCTCCTCCTCCTCTTCCTCCTCCTCCTTTGCCTCCCTCTGAGGAAGGAGTAAGGAGCTCATCCTGTGCAGGAGGAAGGCTCTGATGTCAGGAGAGACACAAGAGCCCAGCAGATATGAGCAGAGACGTGGCCCCACAAATGTCACATCTCATCCAAATGCGAGTCTGCTTTTATTGTGTACAAAATAACCTGCTGTTATAGGGCAAGTTTGTGTGACTCCTTTTAAATTCTCTTTATTTGGCCACCTCATTTCTGATTTCTTCACCCCAATAGCCGCTAGCTAAGAGGCAGAAAATGGCAAAATTAACTTTTTTTTCTTCTAATAAACCAAGCTCATGCTCCAATGACCCCCCCACCTGCTACACATACTTCGTCCTTGTGTTCATTCCAGGTTTACAGATATCCCTAGAAAGAGATTTCATTCTAAACCACCCTGCTAATTAACAGTTTATGTTTGGAGTCCAGACTATGCAGATCATCTTTAAACCATTTGCAAACAGCATGGCCATCTTGAACAATGCCCATCTGTGTAGCACTTGCTATTTGAGGGTACCTGAGCTGAAATTCAGCCACACACAAAGAAGGGCACCAATGTGGCTCCTTGCACACTGTGCAGAGCAGCCTTAGCATCCTTGAAAGGAGAAGCTTGGTTTCTACACAGGTTTTCTTCTCACAGGGCTTTAGGAGACAGCACAGACCATGTCCTATGTGCTCTGGGGCAGCTGATTCTGTCAGTGACATAGCTCAAACTCCATTTAGTGGAAACCATACACCAATACCGCCCTGCTTCCTCTCTCCACCCAGCAAATTAGCAGCGTGGACAGTGCATTGAGTAAACAGAGCAGAATTTAGCACAGCTATCATAGTCTGTCCGGAGAGAACATTGCCCCTCACTGCCCAATTAGAAAAACGTTGAATGCACGGAAATGCCTTTGGAATAAACACTTGATAACCCTCAATAAAACTGTAAGAGAGAGTTACTGTAGATTTACTACCCAGGAAAGGAAAGCTCTTCAAGGCACAGCCAAGAGCTTATTGCTTCTTATTTAATGTTGATAAATGCAAGAGCTCCACAATCCCCCAACAATCTGGGTTAAAGCAGCTTAGCAGGAAAATGAAATAGGTACCTTAATAAAATAAAAGAGGTGCCCACAGAGGGATGGGGGGAACCACAAGTTGGCCCCAGGGGCTCTGAGTTGCTGTGCTTGCTCGGGGTTGTGTGGGATTTGCTGAGGGCTCTGTCACCCTTTTGGTGGGGCAGCACAAAGGTCCCTGCTCTGCTGTGGGGACATGAACTGCCCAGACCTGCAGCTGCAGGGGTGACCTGGGCTGGGATCGCTGCCCTTTGGCCTGAGAACCTCCCCTGTTCTCCCACAGAGCACAGCTGGGAGGCACATCTGCATGGTGAGAACACCTCTCTTCTGCACCCTGAGGTGCACCAGGTGTCAGCCTGGCCGCCTCTGCTGGGAGATGCTTAAATTGCATTTGGGTTTTCTGGAAACCTGTGATTGGCAAGGAGGAAGGAACGGGTTGGCTCTATTTACACTGACCCAGGTTTCCCAGCCCAGCTGCCCAGCCACCTCGGGCAGCAGCCCTTCCTGCAGGAGCACACTGGGGATATTCACAGCCCCAGGGAGGATTCTACAAATCAGCATTGACATAAAGGTCCTGCCCTTGCTGATGAGCATTGATGTGTTGTTTTCTGTATTCACAGCTCTTGGTGATGGGGAGGCATTTACAGGGTAATTTTGTTTTCCTCCTTAAGAAGTCTAGCAGGGAACAGCCCAGTGCTTAAAAAATAAACACCCAACAAAAATCCTCACCAATTCCCTTATCATCTGTATTCATTTGAACAGGTTTCTTTCCCAGTAGCCCTGCAGCCAGTGCCTTATATCCTGGGGAACACCCAGGGTGCTGGGCATCACAAACCCTGCCAGCAGAGCAGCCCTGCCATGCACCACCCATGGCAGCCAATGAATTCTGATTATTCCACTCCTCCTCTTCCAAGGAAGGGTGAGTGAACAGGCCCAGCAAGGGCAGTCTCCACTTGTATATCCCAGTTTCACCCCCCTCTCCAGCCAAGGCAGCTCTTCCCATGGCACAGCCAGCCCTGGCTGATGTTTGTTCTGTTTTAGCAGCTGCTGCTTTATTGAGGGATCCAGCAAACTGCACTTTGGAGACCTTTGCTGCTCACACTATTAATGTACAGCGGGCAATCTTCAGGGTAATGGAGGAGGGCAATCAAAGGAAATTTCCCTCCAGGCTCCCACTATTATTTCCTGTCCAAAAAATAATATTAAATGTGATCTACTATGGTAGTAATTAAAGAGATAATGTGCTATTTTATGTATTATTGGATCCCTCACACAAGTAAGTGGAGTTACATTCCTGCTGCTGTTCCAAGGGCTTTCTGGATGCAAAAACATGACAAGTACCTCTGAAAGACAAAGAGGTTAAGCCATTTAAAATATCATTACACTGTTCTCCTGGTACAAAAGATGGATTATCACTCAAATGAGAGTTTATCAACACCTTAAAATATTTTGTAATTTATGTCTTAATCACTGTACGTAGCAGAGATGGAGCCCTGAGGGTTTTCCAAGTGGGGAAACTGAGGAAAACATGAGGGAAGAAAAAGGGTTTTGTCGGGATACTACAGTGGGTTGGTGACATCTGGGACAGAGCATTTTCCCTGAACGAAGCTGGATCCAGATTCAGAAGCTCATGTCCATGAAGGTGCCAATTGTTGGTCTGTAAAGAAGAGAAAAGAATCACTTAAGGAATGAAAAGTAACACTCACTTGGTACGAGGATGCTGATGCTGGATTGTTCAACTGTCCTGGTGATTTCTCCTCCTAAAACAATGGGATAAGCCTTGCTTATCTCTTACATAAACATTAGATGTTTGCTGGTCAGCGTTGGAGTTATTAAATCTCCACCCCCTTTGCAATGCACATTTTGGAAAGCACTTCCAAGACACAGGTCCAAGTCTGTGTAAAAATGAGAATAAATCCATGGAGCCACTGGCACATTCCAAGCAGGCTGCTGCAGTTGTTCACACTAATTCAGGAAGAAAGGAGCATATAAATTAAGTACTGAGCTGGCATGGAATGAGTGTGTGCATGTTATTACAACAACAGGAACATCCTTGTACTCCTAAATAAAACCCACTCTCTCTCTGATATCAGATATATTGTCTTGGATTGCAGAAAGTAACTATCAAGACACAAAACTGAAAGAAAAGCAAAGGCTTTTCGTTCACAAAAAAACTTCTGATACTGACATTTTAACTGGAATTTGTTAACAAGGAAGAATAAAAGCTCTAAAAGACACAACTCCCCTATTTTCATAAGCAAAACATCCAAACTTAAAATTCTTCCTGTGCAATGCCTTCAATTAATAATGTAAAGTATCTGCCACCAATTATAAATCCTTTTTATGAATGCTGAATGTGGTTCATATCTTTTCTCTCACTTCATCAGATGCCATGAATTGAAGGCTGTAACAGCATCCTGGCTATTGCTTTTTTTGTCTCCACACAGAATCATATCCAAATTTTTCAATTTTTTTTTAATGTTCCATTTCTCTTAATGGCAAATGAGGTTTCAAAACGTAGAGGAAGTTTTGAAAAGATATTGGTGAAACAACAAATTGGAAAAGAAAGGGAGGGAGAAAAATGAAATACTCTCGGCACCATATTATGTAAGTAGCAGGGGAAAATATTGGGAACATGAAGAGAGAAAGCTTTTAAGTGCTTACAATAATTTACAAAGAATTCTGCTGTTTTACAGAATTGTCCCTGAAGAACAGAGGGAAAACTATTAATGGATGTCCAGCACAATTCTGCCTTATAAAAACACAAACATTTTTATTGCAACTTAAAAAGAATTCTAATTTAAAATGTTTCAAATCCAAAATTTGTCAGGATCTGTCTTTTTCAATTATTTCTGCAGCAAAGTTGGTTTCAATTTGACTGAAGCAGCAAGAGTTGCAGCAGGCACTGCAACACTCAGTCATTTTGCCATCTCTTCAGTGACCTTCCTTGCTTTCCTGCCCATCAGACTTTCACAAATGATGCCAGATCCCTACCATGCTCAATCATTTCTTTATCTGTGCTGCAAAAGCTGCAATTTACATTCTGCAAGTTTTTACTTCTCCTGACTTACATCTTTAGTGATAAAGAATTGTCTTTAAAAATTTAGCCAAAAGCAAGCAAACAAGTGCAAACCCTGCACTCAAGGCAACACCTTTGTCTGCAAGGAAACAACAAGCACTGGTGTGGATTTTTTCCTTTTCCTTCTGAAAAGCTGCATTAGATGTTCTGATGTGTGATGGCCTCAGTTGTGCATCCTGCAAACCTTCTCTGAGGAGCTGTTCACACATGGACCCTCACCTCACAGGGAATAAAAGGCACAATACAAAAATCTTCCTCTTACCAGCAGGATCATCCTGTGAATTTTGACTTTATTCATTTAATGTCCAAATTCATTGTCCTAAACTTGGATTTGTACAGAATTACTGATGAGTCTGAGAAGACTAAACCAAGCTCTAGATTTTTTAACACAACTATTTCTTTTTTTGATGCTTCATATTGCTTTTATTACCATGATCACAATGGTAAGGCAGCTTATTCACCTTTTATACCAAACAAATATAAGCACACTCCAAAGCCTATCAAGGGAAATCTAAGTTTGGGTAATGCAGCCTCCTGATCCCTGGGTGAAGTTACCAGAGTGGAGAACAACAGAAATGTTGTTGCCATAATGCTTCTGAGAAAGGAGAATAATATGCAACTTCTATTTTATGAGTGCATCTCTAGTCCTGTGCTTACTGAGCTCAGATGTTTATACAATGTCTTGGACAATGGTCAGGAAGTCCTCTCTTTGCAGGATGGACAATTCCAGCTGCCCAGAGAGACAGGAAAAGGGGAAAAAACAATTTTTCCCTGTTCAGTGAAGAAGGGGTCCAACCTCATGTGCAATGTCAGTCAGGAAGTCTGGGGCAAAACTTTAAATTTTAAATTTACAGTGCAAGTGTTAATTGCAAAACTCTATTTTAGAGTCACGTACAGATTGAATTTGATGAGCCAGATTCTGGCAGTTTGTCCTGTGTGACTTTCATTCCTGCTCCAAATTACTGCATGCTATGACACTCAAGGTAGAAGAGTACAGTGGTAGTTAGGGGTTGTAGTAAGGTCTCATCTCACAAAAAGAAAATTTAACCCCCTTCTTCTAAGACTAGGGAAAAAAATGGATTTTTAGGGCTCATTTTGAGCTGACACACTGCACTGAGGTGGCTTTTTCCCCCTGCAGCTTGTGTGCAGCAGTTCAGCTCTCCCTGTTCTCCCTACCAGCTGCTCTCCTCACACCACCCCTGTCAGCAGGAAGCTTCAGAGGAATGAATGAAGACTGATGATTAACGAAGAAAGAGGGTGAATATTAATCATGGAGTCAACATCTGATGGGAACACTGATGGAATAGTGGTCCCACTGGAAGTTGTTAGGAGTTGATTTTTACGCCCCAGGGCGGTAGTTTTAAACCAGGACTCATGATGGAAGAGAGGTTGCCTGTAATATATTAAACAGGCCATTGTGGAAAACATGTCTTCAGCCTCCCCCTGCCCTGACTCCTGCTCTGATGAGAGCTGTAGCCCAGGTCTGCTGTGCACCTACATTCCCCCAAACACCCCAAACTGTGAAGATCCAACCTTTAAACAGCAGCAAAACAGAAACAGGACATCTCTCTTTTCCCTTGCTGAGCTGCAGGAGAGCCCTCACCACCTCATGTCAAATCAAGAAAAGCTGATGTTGCTGGTTCTGAGCAACTTTTCTGTTGTTCAGCAGCCTTGTATTAGACCAGGAGAAAGAGAAGAGTCTGGGACAACTTCCCTAGCTGGGTAATTCAGCTTTGAACTATGGCTATTTACAACCTGCTCCAAACCTCTTTGAAGGCAAAGGAGTCACAGCTACATCATGAAGTGGTGTAGTCAAGCCCTCCTATCCTAGACTGGAATTTCCTGTATCTCAAATTAACAACTGCCCTTCCAATGAATGCCACAGAATGGACTTCAGCACATATCCCAAAAGTTCTGTTGGTGTTGTTCCAAAGGGGTTTTATTTGGGGGAGGAGGGGATATGAAAAAGAACAGAGGGCTGTATGCAGAGCTGGTAATCAATTGCTGTTAATTCTGTTGAGGTCAGCAGAATTACCAAGTTTCACAGGGACAGCTCTTTGGGTTTCCTATGGTGCTCCCTTCTCTAAGCTCTACCAGTACTCCAAAGGATCAGAATCATAGCACATGACACCTTTCCTGAACTTTGCTCCACAAATTAATCCATACCATAACTCCTGTCAGGAAAATACCACATGCCCAGAAGCTTTGTGTATAGACAAGGTTATTTTTTCTAAATAAAAGCCTGATTTTAAAAGTACAGACACCTTTCATGCTTGCAGCAAAAGGTTAGGCAGAGAATGGGTTGGCTATGCATGTTATACATGCATTTTTCTGCAGATCTAGGCTGAGGTCTTTCACCTCTCAGCAATAACTGCTTTCCCAAAAAGGAAATGTGTCTGCTCATGGGATGCAGCTTGGCTACCCCTCCACCCATATGTCCCACAACATGAAGGAAAAAAGCAAAGCTATTCCCTTGATTTCAGCTCTAGGAGAGAGTGCTGCTGGCCACAGTGCAACCAGTCACAAAGGATCCCAAAGGCACAAAACAGAAATTCTCCCAAGTGCACTGAGGCCAGAAGCAGCTGAACAGCAGAAGTTGTTTAATCCTCAGTGCTGCATTTTATCCACAACATTGGGCCTTCAACAACCCAGAAACCTTCAGGTGCATTTTCACAGTTAGTTAATGCTGTTCCAGGGCAAGGGATTTGCAGATGTGCAGATTATTTGCCTGGGAGCAAACTCATGGCCCCTGCTCCTGTTTTTGCCTTGCAGTTCACAGGGTTCCCTGACAGGCACCCAGGATTGCTGCTTTCCTGCACAGCAGCTGCTTGTAGCAGCAGCCACAGAGGGGATGGCTCAGGCAGCTCCATCCTGACATCCTTATAAAAGTAGGTGCTGCCTTGCAAAGGGTGCATAAATAACTTCTTAATGCATCTGTCATTTGAGGTGTCAGAGCAGAGACAAGGTCAAGCTTGGAGAGAAATCAGCCTGCTCCATCCTTGACCCATCATTCATCACTGCATTTGTCCACAGCCAAACAGCCCAGCTGGTAAACAGGGAAAATACCTTAGCTGAGCTCTGAAAGGGTCCTGGTTCTGCTATGGAGAAGTTTATTAATAATACTCTCCAGAAAGCAGCAGGAGTCTTGATGGACAGCACTGCAGGGACATTCTTCAATAGAGAAGTTAAAATCCTACATTGTGTACCCAATCCCCAGGCTGGGGAAGACAAGAGGTTAATTTTGCAGACAGCAAACAGTGACTGGAAGTTGTTAGAGATTCACAGTGGTGAGGATACACGAGTCTTGCCTTCACCTTTCTCATGGATAAAGCACAAGCCATCCTGGCTGTGTTAACACTGCCATGCCATGCAGGTGCCCCCTCATATCAGCAGGCAGTAATTAGCACTGATTTCACAGGATTAGGCATGGTTATTGAAATACACACCTGATTTCATGCTCATTTATATAAATTTCAGCTACCTTTACAGGAAAGATTCCTAGTTCCTAAGGAAAAAGAAAACTTTAAAGGTGAAGCTTTACTCCTAAGGCAAAAAAACTGTGCTTTAATCACTCTCATGAATTGTTGGCATTTGCATGGGGGTTTGGAACTTTGGAAGGGTGAGGTGGGAAGAAGGAGTATAGAATTTCTCCCCTGGATGCAGGACAGACAGTGAAAATTAGGAAGAGGTGACCTCTGAGGTTCACTGGTGAGGTGGTCACAGCTGCTCTGGGATGGCTTCAGCGTGCTCACAGCCTTAACAAACCTTGTCATGGTAGTAAATGCAGGACCTGGCACACACACAGATTTGGTACTGACCCAGACTGACCTCTGAGTCTGACTCCTTTCTGCTGAGACAGCTACACCTGCAACATTTTAAAAAATTCTGATTTTTATCCACACAGCCTTCAGTTAACAGTTCATGGGCTCAAACACACAGACAAGTTCCCACAGCCTAAAAAGTTTCCAGCTCCCACCTAAGCTGTGATAAATGCCCATGCAGGATTAGCATGACAGTGCAAGGATTTTCCACTCAGTGCAGCTTTCCATGGCTGCAAGCTGAATGAAGCTGTAGAGCTGGCAGAACCCTGAGGTTCTGCACTCAGTGTCTGTGTTTATGATTTGTGTCAGGAGCAGGTAAAGTGTGATGGGCCAAGCAGGGGAGGGGCAAACACTGAGACTGCACACAGGGTGTTAGCTCTGCCCCTGTTCCTGGCCATGGCAAGAACCTGACAAGATTTAAATGAACTTTTTTGGTCCTTCTGCAACTGGTGATCAGCTGGCACCCTTCAGGGGCACTGCATTCTGCTGAGCACCAGTGGTGAAAGCTGGCTGCATAGTTCCTTAGTTCACCACGCTCTTTTCTCAAAGATTTTACTTTCATTTATGTGTATCAGCTGTATGATGCCAGTGTTCAAGAACCACAGCATTTTGAGAGGCAAGGTGACCACGTTTTGTAACTACTGAAGTACTCACAGGTACCAGCAGCTTATCCAAATTATCAATAACTGCTCTGCCTACTTCAGAAAAAAAAAATAGCCTTAAGATTGCCAATGTGTTGTAGTTAAGTGGGGAGATATTCAGTGAAATATATTATATCCAAAAGTCCTGTGGGCAGTGTTGGCTGAGGCGTGTGCCTGTCACCTTTGAGATCCAAGGCTGCACACAAAGCACCGCCTCAGTTTAAGGAAAGAGTCTCTGCTGCCCTCCAGCATTTGCTACCCCAAATCTTACAGCTCTGCTCAGCCAAGCTCCCAGCATCGCTCTCCCCGTGCTCAGAGGCTCCATTAGCCCCTCGTTTGTTTGCTGTGAAATGTGTTCCTCTGCTTTGTTTCTCCGGACCAAACTTTTTTTTTTTTTCCCTTTTTTTTTCCTCTGAGCAGCGT
>VZTT01045246.1:0-17178 GCA_013400855.1 Buphagus erythrorhynchus
GCTGCAGAGCTCCCAGACTGCCCCAGGCACACTGGTGTTGGTTCTCTCCACACAAGTCCCTGCCTCGGGTTTGTTTCTTTTCCTGAAGTACACAGAGGTGTTTTCCTGGCTCTCTGCAGTGACAGGAGGATGGATATCCACGAGAAACCTCCATTCCCAAGCAAACACAGCTGCAGAACCCTCTTGGCACAAGGGGCCAGCAGCAGGGAGATTTTGGGATGCTCCAGCCCTCCCCATGTGGGGACACAAGTGAGGAGAGAGGGCCACACCCCATTTTTGTCTCAGATTTGCACCCTCCAAGCACTGTTATCACTCTTAGGAAACATCAGTGTCCACCCAGCCCAGCCTGGCTCAGAAGGGGCCTTTTATCATGGTGATGCTGTTTTGGGTTTTGATTTTTTTCTTTTACATGTTCTCTGTATTCTTCATGCATATATATAACTCTGTAGCCTATTGTACAAGTGGCTAATTTTCCCAATAATTTTCCATGGCCTTTCCCTAGGCAAAAAGACAAACCAAATTCCAGAGCTCCTCTGGAGCCTGGGGAGTACAAGGCCCCTATCCTACCTTGGTTCTTCCAGGGAACCAAGGCTGAGAACAACTCTTCCAGACACATTTTCAAAGACAAAGTACAGCTAGTGCACAGGGAGGAACTCCAGAAAAAAGGCTTGACCTGAAGAGAAATTGCATCACCACTCGTCTTCCTAATCAGAGCTTTTTATCAATTACACTAATTTCCTAAAACCCATAAAATGTACTCAGCCCTGGGGGGGTGGGCTGTTGTAGACATCTTTCCATAACTGCCTCTGAAAGCCTTCAAATAAAAATCCACTTTATATTAACTCCTTACTAAAATTGTCTCAAATTTCATTTCCAAGCTGAGAAAAAGGCAACAGTGGTCATGAACAAGAAAAATCCCTTTAAGGTGAAACCTCATCACCCCATTCCCCCATCACTCCCAGGTCTGTGGTTGCTGGTTGGTCTCTCACCATCCTTCCCCTTGTGCCATGTTCACTGAAAGCACCTGGTGACCACAGGTGTGGGCTGTCCCCCCTCTCCCTTCTCTCCCTCTTCACCAGGAAGTATTTATTAAGTGTCAAAGTGACAAATGAAAAGTAATATTTTATTGTGAATTATTCCAGCCCTGCAGTGGAGCCCAGATCTATGGCCTCAGAGAGTTATTAACTGCTTACCGCAGAGAGCTATAAAATCCTCATCATTTTCTCCAGTCTCTGCTCTGTCAGGGTGAGGGAGAGAGAGCCAGATTATCACACAAAATGCTTGGGAAGCTGCCTCCAAAATTCCTCCTTGATTGGAGGCCAGAATGGCTGGAATGATTTCATCAGAGCAGGGCAGGTCTCTTGTGAAACACCTTGGCTGGCTTTGGTCCTTCCCAGTTCTTCTCATTTTCGGGTGGCATCACTGAAGTGCCTCATGAGAGAGCCCTTGGGAGCCTCACTCTGGCACTCCTGGCTCTATTTCTTCCCTTGGTGGTTTCTTCTCAGAAGCACAAAAAGCAAAACCAACTCCAAGGTGCAGTGAGTGCTCTTTTGAATTTCTCTCATTGTGTTTCTCCAAAGACACCACAAAGATTTCCAAATAGGAAGTGGTGTCCTCATCCCCCTGTTGGTGCACTTGAGATTGAGTGTGTCACCTTTATCTGCTCCTTGCCCAGGCTGCAGAGCCAATTTCTGGTGCAGTTTCACTGCTTTGAGTGCCTGAATAGGAGCTGAATTCCTGTTGACACCAATTGGATTTGGAATGTGCTCTTCACTTCTTTGACTTGCTGAGAAATGGTCCTGACCCCTCGTGCCCTGCAGTCATCTCACAGCAGAGACCCTGCTGGCTTTTTCCACAGTCTGCAGAAAGGCCAAGGATTTCCTGCACCCAAAGGCTGCCAAGGCTGTCACTGCCCCCTGGTGACACAGGGCTGGCCACTTGGGCACTGCAGAGCAGCAGGAACATCTCCTCACCGGGTCTGAGTGTTGTCTTCTTCCTCACAGGTGCTTTTTGTGCTCCTCTGCTTTGGATTTTAATCCTGCTCCATGGCAAATGGCAATACCTTCTCTTCATAGTGATGGAGGTCCAGAAAAGGTTGGCTTTGGAATCTACCAGCACAGGAAAGGTTTAGGTTGATCAAGAGGTGGAGAGGTCCCCTGAATCTTCTCCAGAGTTGTTTGCTGCTGGAGGGTTATTGAGAGGTAGAACAAAACTCTCTCAGGACAATAAATATTACAAAGACTGGATCATCTTTCATCCCTGCACATAGATGGGAATTTTCTCTGCAACATCTTAAATTCTGCTTGAATTTGTGATCTGGGCAGGGAGTAAAAAGTGCATGCCCTGGGTGTTCTTTGGAGTTGGACAGGTTTGCTAGGAAAAGGGAAGGATCCTCCTGTGGGAATCACTGAGAGCCAGTGCATCCCAGTCCACTGTCCTGTGAGATCTGCTGCTGTCTTCCAAGGTCTGGTAGGTGCAATGATGGGCTAAATTCATGTTTGGAGTTTGACTTCTTGGCTGGAGGTACGACACCTGAAGCAAGATCATCCTCCAGCTCACCCTCAGGCTCAGCAGGGTTTGATGTGCTCCAGGCCAGCAGCAGCAGCTGAGGGGAGTGAGGGGACTCTGGGGGCACCTGACACGTTCCTGCCTCCATTAAATGAAACTCCACTTCTAATTATAGCCTGTAATTACAGCCTTCAACCAGTGTGATTTGTGAGGAGAGGGGTCACAGAGCTGAGCTGGCTCTGAGATTGACTGTGCTGGGATATCAGTAAACATCCCTGCCAGCCTCCCCAGCCTGACAGAGACAGAGAGGGCTAATGCAGCCTGGCAGGGCACACAGCTGGATTGATGGGAGCTGTGCTGTGGCCTCTGGCCCCCAGAGATATTCTGTGACAAGGCAGTGAGAGCTGCAAACACGAGGCCAAACCATCTATTCAGCCTGACAGCATTGGACAGGGGTTAAGGAGCTCGTGGACTCCCATCAGCATCGATGAATGGGCTCCAGTGGATCTGCATTAACACATGGAGTGCCAGGCCCCTGGGTGAGAGTGGCAGCTGTGCCTGGCCACATGTCCCTGTGTCACAGGATAGCAATCATCCTGAGATCATGGGGCGGTCTCCAGTGGATCTGCATTAACACATGGAGTGCCAGGCCCCTGGGTGTGAGTGGCAGCTGTGCCTGGCCACATGTCCCTGTGTCACATGACAGCAATCATCCTGAGATCATGGGGGAACAAATTTCTACACCCCTGGAAATGTGGGCAGTCAGGAGGGATTCACTTCCAGGTGAATTTTTAAGAGCACAGAATGATAAATGATTCTGTTTTGCTCTCTAGAAACCCCTGTGGTCAAACTGGAGGTGTTGCTGTAAATGATGCAGGTTTGGCTTGAAATTCTAGTCTTGGCTTTCGTGCTTTTCTAGTGTGTATTTCTTAAATAACCCCCAAGAGTGGTGCAGGTTCCTGTCCAGGGCTGGAGCAGAGATTTAGTGAGAGCCAGAGTCAGTCCTGGGGGTTCTCTGGTCAGGGAGAACCTGTGGGCTGCTCTGCTCTGGCCTCTTGCACTCCTCAAGCTCAGCAAAGTGCAGGGACTGACCTCTGCACTGAGTCTAACAAGCTGAGGTTCCTCCCATGCTCTCCTGGTTTGGATCTAAGTGATGGAGAATTAGCCCTGCTCTTTGGTCAGCTCTGGCAGGGAATAGCTCCTCTCCCTGTTAATATTTGTGTTTCAAAGGCCATTTATATATTTCAGTCTCAGCTTGCAGCCGCTGGGCCCTTGGGGTATTAGGACAGCAAAGGTGACAGAGACAGAATGAAAAATCAAAATCAGATTGTCTCTCATTTGATATAATTTCCTTTGGACTTAAACTGTGAGGGAAAGGAGGCAGGACTGCTCAGACATAAACTGATCTGCTGATTGAGATGAGACAGTTGGTTTGGCTTTGCTCCAGCCAGCTCAATTTTGGGTTTGTTTTCCCTGGAAATGGGTTGTGTGCTTTGACACCCCAGCTTCTGCACATCTCACCCAATTCCAGCCCTGTTTGGTGGATGAGTAATGGCTGTAAAAGGGATCATGTCCAGACAAATCTCACAGAAGCAGTGGTGAGGAAGAGGAAAGGGACCTTGTAAGGCTCAAAGACCCCAGTTCCAAATTCTTCAGCTGGAGGAAAACATCCAGAACCTCACCAGAGTTGAAAAAGCTTCAGCAAGAGCTCCCAGGCAGTGAAGAGTGAAATACTAAATAGTTTAGAAATTCGATTTAACCGTGCCTGTGTTCAAGAATTTCATCTTTATTTACCTTCATAGCAATACAGGATCCAGCTGGCTGGAAAGAGTGCAGACATCTCACGAGAGGCTGTCTGACCCCAGCCCCCCGTGGACTGACTGGGCAAGGTGGCCAACAACCATTTTATGGCTGGGCAGCTGAAACAAAGACAGATTAAATTGTGTTCTGAGTCCCACAGGGTGGCTGCTTGACTGTCAGCCAGCTCTCCCTTGCTTTCTTGTCTCTAATTCGATTCTTTGATCAGAGGCTCTGGCTTTTGTTTCTATAGCTCGTCCAACCTTCTCCTTGTTGTTTCCAGCAGCCTCATTCCAGCTTTTTGCAGGCTCTGCTGTGCTGGCACGACCATTGTTCCTCTCTGCAGGATGGGATGTACGTCTGAGTAATGCTGGGCATGAATTGTCTTTCTCTCAGAGACATTTCTGTGATACAGAATAAATTGCAGCACGCAGCTTATTAGAGAAACAACAAAAAAACCCCATCAACAAACCTTCACAAGCGAGGCAGTTCAAAGAAGCAAGCAGCAGAGTCTGACATAAACAAGCTGTAGGAACACAGTCAGAAACTTTCCTGCTACTTTCTGGGATAGATTTTCCAAACCTCTGCTCCTCGGGTCATCAGATGCTCAGCTCTGGGTCAATCACATTTACAATCTTGTTTTCACCCTCTGAACTGCACAGCCAAGGCCATCCTGCTCTGTGAGGTGGGATAATCCCAGAGCTGCCTGCAGAGGAATTCAGGCCAGCTCAGAGGTGTGTTCTGCAAGGATTCCCCTGCTTCAGGTGCTTGTCCCTGCAGCCTCTGAACTCCAGGGGGGTTTCACAACCTGTGAGAGATATTCCAGGCCAGCAGCACTCCCACCCCTGGGCACCTGGAGCAGGAAGCACTTCATGCCCTGCTTTCTCCATTTTCAGATAAAACAGCTTCCACTCCCCTGCACCTCTTAGCAATGCAGCTAAAATCTTTCCCAGCTAAAAATCAGATTCACCAAGAATGTCTTTATTGATTTACAGGGTTCAGCTTTATGAACATCTCCAGTATTTCTCTTTGGTCAAAATAAAGCAATATTAAACACCGTAGCAATAAATCCAGGGCACCCTCTTCTCCCTAGGGTGCAAGGTTATCCAAATGTATTTATCATTTACCAACAGCACTATTTAAAGGACAATATTTGACAGGAGTGGTTGTGTCAGGTGTGATGGAGTGTGGGTTATAAAAGGACATTAACACAGACTTTGCATTTGTCCTTCAAACATAAAGTCGATTTTTGCATGATTGGTACTTCAGAGCTCATCTCCAGCACAAGATGAACTGGGAGCAGCACTCAGGGATGGGAAGTGACTGGGAGCCTGTGCTCAGGGCTCCAGGGGGGCTCTGCACCTCTGCATCACAGGTGCCTCAGAACAGCAAGTTCACCTCTGCAACCTCCAGGTGGGATTTTCCAGAGGAAGTCACTCCCCTCCTGGAGGATTTGGAGTTGGAGGCAAAAGGTTTTAACTTCACCAGGCAGCCATGCCTTCATTACACCATGCAGGAGCCAGCAGTGACTGTAAACAAGCCCAAATCTGGCTATTTTGATTTCTCCTTTTAATCCAAGAGTTACCCTGGTGTGCACAGGAGTTTTCTTTCATCTCAGGAGCCCTGGGGGGCACCATCCCTGAGCAGAAACATTAATGCCTCATCACACAGTGAGTGGCTGTGGGCAGCTGGGTCAGGATGTGACCCTTGCACCAAATATGATTGGTAAGGATTCCCTGTGGAGCTGGGGAGAAGATGGAGAGGGCTGCAGGGAAAGCACGGGCTCAGTGTGAGGTACAAGGCAGCAGCCACGCACAGCCTGTGGGGTGTGGAGTGAGGGACTTGTGCAAAACATCCCCTGGCCACAGCACAGGGAACCAGGAAAACAGAGCCTGATAGTGCAAGGGTGTGAGAAATGTGTGTGCAGAAAGGCTTTTGCTAAAAATGAGATGTTCCACTGGAGGGAGTGAGGAGAACTGTGGCCCCTGGATGCAGTGGTGTTTGTGTGTTGACACATCTCCATCTGCTTGTCCCCACTCACCCCTGCCCTGCAGCCCGGGTTCTGCTCCTGGGAGGGGCAGTGTGGCCAGGGCAGGGGATCCTGGCCATGGAGCTGACAGCTGATGTCAGCAGCCCGGAGCTGGGCTAATTACTGCCAGCCCTGCTAATTATTTTGGGCTGCAGGCACCTTCTGCCAGTGCTGCACGAACAGAGAGCAGAGCCCTGGGGGCTGCACAGCCAGGCAGGGACAGCAAAGTGCTTTTCTCAAAGGCAACTGGTGGCAGAGGCAGGAACAGGCAAAGTCCTCTCTGCTCCCTCCTGCAGTTCTGCTGCTAAATGGAAGCAGTTCCAGGCTATAGGTGGGGTGGAGAGACAGAAATATTTAAAAACAGAAATGGGAAAAAAAAAAACCCAACCCAGAGCACTCAGTTTATTCTATTCTATTCTATTCTATTCTATTCTATTCTATTCTATTCTATTCTATTCNATTATTTTATATTCCTATTATTTTATACTTATATTATTTTATATTCCTATTCTTTTATATTTCTATTCTTTTATATTCCTATTCTTTTATATTTCTATTATTTTATATTCCTATTATTTCATATCTATTTTATAATGTTTATCTATATTATTTAATTTATCCCTCAGGTGACTCTGAGCTGGAGTGTCTGGGTTTAGCAGGTAGGAGGCATTAGTTCTGTAATCCCTTGTTTGCAAAATGTGAGGCTCTCAGCGTGTTCTGGGATCTTAAATGACTCTCATAATCTGTTTACCAGTGCTGTGAAGTTCCCCCTTTTATACCAGATTATGGTAATAATGGTATTGTGCAGCAGATGAAATTAGTTTTTCTACACAGTTTTGTTTCATCTCAGTGGCTAAATGTGTGAAATAAAAGGTGAAATGGGCAATATTTTCACGGGTAAGCCAGTTCCCTCCCACACCCACCCTACAAACACAGATGCTTCCTCATATCCTGGGGACAAGCTGACTGCCAAGCAATGCATGACAGGACTGTGAGAAGCAAGGGATTTTTAAAATTCAGATTTGCCAGTAGGGTAATTTTTGAGATTTATGACGTTTCAGACGACTGGGGAGCATCTCCCATGGGCTGGCACCTACCATGTCCTGGGGGACACTGGGGACATGCCCATTTTCCTTTCCCACTGGCACACACCAGCAAAAGGCTCTCCACAGAGAGGTGAGGGCTTGGATGTGGCTCAGGATCCTCTTTGACCCAACCCTCCTGTGGGAAGTGTTCACAGGAATAAACTGACCTCTTCTCTCATCCCTTTGAGCCTGGGCTTTGCTGTGAGAAGGTACCAAAACCCAACACTGAAGATGTCACTCGGCAAAAACTGACTTTTTTCCCCCCAAAAATTAACTTAAAAACCCCTTAAATTTCCATAATCTTGTTTGGGATCAATCAGTGTCCACTGGTTGGTCATATTGAAGGAATTAAGTCCTTGCCTTGCAAACTTTACCTCCTGTGATGCATTTTGGTAACTCCTCTTCATGTAGGCAAAACTCAGACTATGGATTCTTATCACACATCCCAGATTTGCCTGGGTGAACATCCAGACTAAGAGCCAGCTCAGAAATTTCCCGAGAAGATTTTGTTGTTTTTGTGTTCTGAGCAGATATCAAACTTTATCTCACATTTTTGGTGGAGTGGGCCAATCCCAGCTCCCCACCTTAATCGGGGATTTCTGCAATCATCAGCGTCCTAAAAAATGAGGCCAGGGTAGAGCAAAGTCTTTTCTCAGCCTCACTAGCACGTTCTTTAAGCTTAATCTGAAAGATTTGTATCAGGGAGTGGAGAGAGATGGGGAAGAAGCTTGTTTGGGAAGTGGGGAGAAAGTAGGTCAGACAGAAAAGTGTTTTATTGTTCCCAGCTCCTGGTGCACTCCAGGAAAGAAAGGAAGCTTTGTTGGAGCACTTTGCTGAGCTCTCCTTGCACTTGTGAACGTGTCATGGTAAAAAAAAACCTTCAGAGCTGCCCAGGAGTGAATTCAGCCTGAGCCACCTCCAGGGCTGGGCACAAAGGGGCTCTGTGGGCTGAGCCCACAGAAACACCAGGAATGGCTGAGGGGAAGGATCTGCTACACAAAACCACCTCAAAAAAAAAAAAATCCACTCTGGATTCCCCCAGAGGACATTCCCACAGCTGTGAGGAGCAGCAGGCTGGGTTTTCCCAGCCTGTTACCCCATTAACTTCATCACTGTTTGAGGAAGAGACTCCTTCTCTCACCATCCCTGCCTCACTGCTACCCTTAGACCCCTGTTGGGGTTTAAGCCCAGCTAGAAATTAAGCAGGACTCCCTCTCTCCCTCTGCAACCCAGTGGGATGGGGAGGAATCAAAGTGAAATGTGTAGGTTGAGATGAGATCAGTTTAATAATCAAAAATAAAGTAAAAATGCAGTAATGATGGTATTTTTTAAATAATAATGATAATAATAGGGGAATAATCAATGCAATTGCTCACCACACACTGAGCAATGCCAGACTGGCCCTTCTGGGTCACTCTCCCCAGTTTTTATACTGGGCAGGACATTCCCTTTGGCCACTTTGGGTCACCTGTCCCACCTGTGTCTCCCCCAGGTTTCTTCCTCCTCACTGGCAGGTCATGAGACATGGAAAAAGTCCTTGATTCAGGATAAACACAACTTAGGAAAAGCCCAAACTCTCAGTATGTCATCACCACTCTCATCCCCAATCCAGCACTGCAGCAGCTGCTGGGAAGAATTCAGCTCTGCCCTGGGTGACAGCAGGACACCCCAGCATGGAGCTGATGCAGCCAGGGCTCTGTTTTTCCTGTTCCCATGGAAAAGCAGCACCTGGAACCACCCACAGCAGCTTCCCCAGGGCCTGGACAGGAGGGGGAATGGAGGAGTTGGATAAACCACATTTGACCTGAGGGGTGTGACAAGATTGCTCCTGAGAGCTGCTGGGGAGGAAGGGACCAGAGTGTCACCAGAGTGACAGCTCCTGTCACCCCTGCAGTGCCACCCCAGCAGGTGGCAACAGGGGCAGGAGCTCAAATCCAAGCTTTGGCTGTAGAATGGACCCATCTCCACTGGTTCCCAGCTCAGCCTTGGGGTCCACACAGGATGGGGTGGGTGTGTGCACAGGGTTTTATCCCTCAGTGTGATTTTTGGCAATAATCATGGGTAATTTTCATGCACTGCCTCGTGTCTCAGCTTCATTCATCACCAGTGTGATGGCCAATTAGTCATCTCTAACTATTAAGCAATGCTAACAGCTACTTTAAATGCAAGCAGAGCCTTAATCTAGTTCTAACTCAGATGGACAGTGATACTTGTAATTAGGCCATCAAACAGAGGAGAAATGTGATATGTTTATAGCTGAGGGAACCTCTGCATTGAACTATTTCAGGGATAATAATGTATTATCTTTATTAACATGGCCCAGGTTGGTAAATATTGGGTCATGCTTTTGCATTTGGGGTGTTAAATATCGTGGATTCAGGCTGAACTGCAGATTTTGATTTGCTGGGAGATGCTGCCTTGCCAGAGCATCCATCACAGGTCAGGTTTCCTGGGAAAGGGGTGTCAGGGCTTCCCTACACCCCACCCAGTTGCAGCCAATTCCTTTTACAAATCCATCCTGCTCTGACTGGAATCTGGGGCTGATCCAGGGCTTGATCCATGGGTAAAACTGAATAAAGTTCTTCCAGAAAAAAAAAAAAAATAAAATAAAAAAGGTTGAAGAAGCCATTGCAATAAACACACATTGGTAAACATCATGAATACACCTCCCCAGACATGCCTTGGCCTGGGTAGTGTGTGTGAGAGAGGAATCAGATAAACACCTCCCAGCTTTTGATCAGAAAATGTGAACTGAACCCATCCCTCACTGGAGGAGCTGAGAACCTGCTCACTCCCTTGTTTGGAGATTAACAAGAAGGAAAGGGGGGAGTTGGGGAGAAGTTGTTTTGAAAGCAGAAGCTTTCTATTCCAAAATGATAAACAGGAAAAGGGGAAAAGATCAGTGCCAAAAATCTTTGGAGGGGGAAAGAAAAATACAGAAAAAAGTTAAAGTGTGTCTTTCTCTGGAGATGTTCCTCTGTTTCCTGCAGCCTTATTAATCAGCCTGTTCCTGTCTCTGGCGAGGGAGGGCAGGAACCTGGGGCACCACACTGGGAGACTGAGGCCACAGGACACCCTGCACATGTATTTACAGCATTAATATTGCTGCTCTTTGATTCCAGCTTTAATCAGCCTCCTTTCCTCCTAATGAGCTGCTCAGCGAGGTGTTTGCCTCTTGCAGGGAAGCGTTGTGTTCTCTTTGTCCTTGTGGAACTCCACATTTAGGGCCTCACTGGGAGAACCCCTCAATCCCAGCTCGGTTGATGCACCCAGGAGGGTTTTTGCTGACCACAGAGGATGTGCCAGGGGTGGGAGCTCTTTGAGAAACACATGGATTCGTGCAGCAGCCTCAGTGAGGGATGTGGGCAGCGTGGGCTCCTCTCCATCCCTGCAGCCCCAGCAGAGCCACTGGCAGATCTCAGGGTTAGGATGACCCCAGGACCTGGGAAAATCTTTCTTCCCAGCCCATGCCTTGAAGGAGTCAGGATGCAGAGCTTGTGCTTCTCAAGGTTGTTTATTTCTTCTTATCTATAACATTCTCTTTCTGTCCTGTGAGCTCCTCTCTGCAGGTCAAAGCACGAGGTTCTGCCCCTCTGTGGGCTGCTGCTAACATTATATACTACAAATTACGTGTGCTATGTTTACAGTTTTGTGCCAATACCTATCACCTATGTTGGACAGTGAGTCCCTACTATAACCCAATAGGAAAGTGACACTGTCACAGTGAGACATGGAGGACATGAAGAAGAAGAAGAAGAAGAAGAAGAAGAAGAAGAAGAAGAAGAAGAAGAAGAAGAAGAAGAAGAAGAAGAAGAACAAGACACGCCCAAATCCCTCCATCTTGTCCCCTGAACCCCAATCCTAAAATCCCCTAAATTCTACTTTTCTCACCCTGTGACAAACCCATTACTATTCTACTCAAACCCTTGTGGCCTGTAATTCTTCTCTCAGGGCTGGCAGCCTTTCCCCTGGGCTGAGATCAAAGGCACAGGTGCCATTGGCTCCCTGCCATTGTCCCCAGTGATCCAGGACAGCCACAGGGATGTCCTGGGCTCCCACAAGCCACCAGGCTCTGATGGCACCAAATTCCCTGCTGCTCTCTCATCCATCCTCTGTCCTGCATTGGAGCTCAGGCTCCAGGTTCTCAGGGTCAGCTCCTCTGCCTGCCTCTCCATGTGGAAATGTTTCAGTGAGGCTTGGGACAAATCCACAATGACCCTGGTGTGGGGCTGGCTCTGTGGGAGGCACTAATGAAGTGTCAGGTGGATGTTCTTTAAACCCAGGGAATGCCCTGCAGCTCAGCAGCAATTCCAGCTCTAAAATGGAAGTGGGAACACAAGGAGGGGTGTCCAGGCACTGGCAAAGGTGTCTCCAGACAGCCTGGCCCGTGTCCAGAAGTGCTGCCAAAACAAAGGAGGATCTGGGATGAAGGAAGTTTAAATGGTGGGAAATCCATAGGTGAAATGTTTGCCTCCTCAAATCCTGCTCCAGACTCCTCCAAAAGAAATGATGGAGAGCTTTTCAGGGCCAGATGGCTTTTTTTGAAAGACAAAATGGGCAGAATAAATTAAAGTTGATCCAGGGATTTGCTTAGGTTGCTGTCTTTGGTCTGCCTTGTGTTGACTCCAGGTTGGAGCCAGCTCCATGGTTTCACTCTGGGATAACACAGACTGAGGGCAGGGCAGGGCTGTGTCACCCACAGCAGCTTTTCTGTGACATCTGAAACCTTGTCCCCCGCTGTTCAGTCACTCCCTCGAGCTCTGGAATGAGATCCATGCTCGTTCTGGGTGAGATCCATGGGAGCAGCCCCCAGTGTGGCTCAGAGCTCCAGCAGAGCCAAGCACTCTGCACTGTCCCCAGGCAGGTGTCCCCTGCTCCTGCTGTCCCTCCCTGCTCTGTCACAGGCCCAGCTCTGCTCTCCTGGGCTCTTAACACCATTATTTTCTCTGGGAAGAAGAAACCTTCCCCCTTCTTATGTTTGACACAGCAGAGCAGAGGATTTTGGACTATTTGTGTTCTGCCTTTCATCCCAATCTCATTTCATTCTCTTTTACCTTTTCAGGAATGAATACCCCATTTATCTCCATCTCCTCTTTTACTCATTATTTCTTTTTCTGTACCTTCTTTTATCCCATTCCTCACTCCTCTTGCTGTTTACCAGCCCCTCCCCACCTCCTTTTCTATATATCTTACAGGGTTGCTTTACCTCAGCTTTGCAGTTTAGTGGATTAATTTTATTACTTTCTTTTGTGTGTGTCTAATTGACATGCAGTTTCAAACTCTATTTCATTTCAGCAGTGCTGACCTTTACCCCCTTGCAGGCAGAGGGGTTTTTTTCTCCAGCTAATACCTTCACTACCTTGCTGAAAACAGAAATGCAGCACGATTTTGCTCAAGGGTGTGGGGAGTTTAGGACAGCAGCAGGAATCACCCAGCAGTGGAGAACAGAGCTGGCTTTTCTTTTCCTAACCCTATCTAACCATCAATGAGGCAGCTTGAGGGAGTTCATGTTTCTTCCCACTTTATTTCTGACAAAATCTCTTTCCTCCTGTGGGAATGTCATCGCCACAGAAGGAACAAAGCACTGGATGGGAACACCTGAGCCTGGCCCTGGTGCTGTGAGCTGTCTCTGACAACAGCAAGAGAAATTTATTTCCAAGGGAAGTGCAAAACCTTCCTAAATGAGGCTTTGGGGAGATTCCTTCTTCCCTTACCTGGAGGGCCTGGGTTTGTTCTCCAGCACAGGAGTTTCTCCCTTCCAGAAAAGCCCAGAAGCTGCAGCTCCTGTGCCCATCACCATCACTCCAAGCCTCTCTGGGGCTCCACAGGACTGAAATCCAAGTGGAAATTCCCTGCTTGGCTTTGCTGTCCATCTGGTCAGGAGGACCAGCCAGGAACATGGAGCAATGCTCCTCTTTTCTCACAGCCCTTCTGAAAGACCTGACATGGACCTTTGGGATGGAAAAACCTCTCAGAGCCCTTTGGCTCTCCCTGACACTGACTGTTCCAGAGCAGGTCCTGCTTTCCCAGGTGCTGTCCCTGCTCACAGACAACACATTTCTCTCTCCTCCTTATTTCCTCACCCAGCAGAGCAGAAATGGCAGTTGACAGCCTTTTTTTATAAGATGTTTTCATTATAATTTTAATGGGCTAATTTCTTTCCCTGAATTGCCATAATTCAGATTTAATGAAACATGTCTTATAAAATTAAAAGAAAAAAAAATACAATAATAAAGTGGAACGCCCCATTAAGCTGAAGAACAAGGAAATAACATATGTAGAGATCTGATCACTCTGACCTGCCATCCCAGCAATGCCAGCAGCAGGCAGCACATGCTCTACATCCCCACTGGTGGCTGTGCATCCCACCAGGAGAAAATAGATAACAAAATAATAACAAATAAATGGATTTGTGAGGGGAGCTGGTGCCCCCTCCCATCACACCTCACTGAGTTCACACCCAGTGCTTTTGGTCATCAGCCATTGCATCATCTAAATGGTCTTTTCTTTCTGTCTTCTGTGGATCCTGCTCTGAGAGCCCATTCCTGTGCTGCAGGAAAACAGGGATCTCCATCTCCAGCTGTGCCAGGAGGGGCTCATCCTGCTGCCTGCAGTGCTCCATCCTGGGGGATCCTCAGCTCCACATCAGCACCACATCCCTGAGCAGTGAGATGACCCCAAAAGGGGTTTTAGACAGATCTTCCTCTTCTTTCTTCTTGACATCCACTAAGAATCATAAAATCATGGGATCCTTAAGTTTGGAAAAGCCCTCCAAGATCATGGAGTCCATCCTTTGAGCAATCACCCCACATGGACTAAACCACAGCACTGAGTGCACGCCCAGCCATGTCCTGAGCACTTTGAGAATCACAGATCTCATGGTTTTGGCCTCCTGAAGACCTGTGTACACAGAGAGAGGTGATCTTTGAGGCCTTTGATGATGTTTTCTGGGTCCCCTTGCCCAGGAGCTCAGTGTGACACAGGTGAGGAATATTTATGGAATGTCTCCCAGGTGTCTCTGCACCAGCATGGAAAAATCCTGGCACTCCCAGCTTTGTGCTCCCTCCCAGTCCAATGTCTTCTTTTGGAGAATTCCTCCCCCCAAAAAATGCTGACCTCCAGTCATGAGCAAAAGCAATCAAAGGATGGATTTTATTGTGGTGCTGAGTCAACAGGAGAGATTAATGCTCCCCTTTCATCTCACAACCCTTCATTCTGCATTTCAAATCAGGCACTGTGTAAAATAGAGCATGCTACCTGTGGAAGAGCTAGAAAGGAAAGGAAAAGAAAGGAAAAGGAGAAGGAAAAGGAAAAGGAAAAGGAAAAGGAAAAGGAAAAGGAAAAGGAAAAGGAAAAGAAGGGAAGGAAAGGAAAGGAAAGGAAAGGAGCTGTTTGCAAACATCAGCTCAGGGACAGTCCCTCAGTCCCCTCTGTCCTCTGAAGCTGTCTGGGTGCTCAGGCCAGGCTGGTCTGGAGCTCCATCCCAGAGCAGGGATGGCCTGTAACAGCAGTGGGAGTTTTGCCCCACTTAATCAGTGCTTTGTCTCAGTCTCCTCTGCCTTCACTCAGAGACAGAATTAAAAAATACACGAAGGAAATGGATTGTCTCGTGTTTGGGCTTGGTTTTTTATTAAATCTTATCAAAAGTACAGAGAGTTCAGCAGCTCTTCTGGCTACCAGCTAGAAGGGAGCAAAATGGAGCCAGATCCAGCTGCTACAAGGTCTCTTAAAGCTAAACAGTCCAAGAGAGAATTAACACCTATTTTATTTATCCTTTGAACCCAAAAACTAACTTCCCATGACCCCAGTGTGACACTGACTGTCCAACCAGAAACTACAGCCTGAAACCAAGAAAAGGAAGGAAGATGAACACCAGGAGAGACACCACCCAAAATCCTCCATCTTGTCCCACACCTATTACTATATTATAAAAACCTCAAATTTAAATCTGTCACCATGTGAAAGCACATGTTTCTATTTAACTACACACCCGTGATTTTAACTCCAACACTCAAATTTGGAGCCTTCTCCAAAGCCCCAGGTCAAAAGCAGTGTTCTCCTGGAGGGAAGTGCCAGAAAACACAGAAAACTCAAAACTCCCAGGTTTCTGGGATCCAGGACTCGCCCAGCTGACAGAGATCCAGCTCTGCTCATCAAAAGGGATCCCTCTGCTGCTGACAAAGCTGAAACATGCCATTGGGAAAATCGTCATGAAAGGAAGAAGGGATGTTTTCAAATTCCAACCAAATCAGGCTGTCAGGGGCAGGAAGTGAATGGAGAGAATCTGTGCAGTTCCTGCCTCTGGAGGCTGAGCTCAGCTGCTTGGGGAGGGGAGGAAGTTGTGAGACCCTCCAGAGGGTGTCACAGCTCCAGATGGGGCCTGGAATTCCTTTTCTTCAGCCACTGGAGAGCTTCCACCACCCCATGAGTGCCTGCTGTCCATGGAGAGAAGGTGCTGTTATGCACAACCATTTCCAACCTGTGGATGCTGGAAAACAACATGGCTTGACCCTACAGATTTCTGAGACGTTGGAACAAGCAAAATCCAAAGAGATGAATTGGAGATTTCTTTAAAAATAAATCCAAGGAAGGGAGAAGGAATATTTATCCAAGCTTTAACGAGGTAGTTATTGCTGAGTAATTACATCTTAGCAACTTACTTACAGGAGAGAGAGGTTGTGGAAGTTCACTTTACTTGTCTTGGTTAATTAGGTCCTGTTCCTTGGGATGAGCTAATTGGACATTCAGTGAGATAATGAAATAAATGCCATGCCATATAAAGAGTTAATTGAAAATAAAGAAACGTTCACCCTTCTGGAGGCCCAGGGCTGGAGTTGATGCAATATTTGGGATGCAGTGCTTTTCTGTGGAGAAACACAGCTTGGTGCAAGTGTGACTTGGCATAAATGTTTGTGGGAGCACATCTATTTGGATGGAAATTTTGTCTGGAAGATTTATGAGGTCAGGGAAAGGGAAAGAAGAGCACGAGTCTGCTACCTGGGCTGCAGGATGCTGCTTTTCAAACACTGCTTTAGGAGATGGCAGCACTCCCACTGTAAATTAAGACCTTGAAGAGCAAAAATGTTTCCACCCCAGGAGCTGCTGGTTCCTGTGTCCTTCGCAGCCAGGAGGGGGAGGCTGTGATTTAAACACCATTGCTTTGTGTCCAGGAACAGATGGGCTGGCCATGCAAGGTTGCAAGGTCGGCAATATGGTGACTGCTGACTCTCCTGTTTTGCATTATGAATGCCATGGAAAGCCTGCAGGAAGCTGCTCAGCCAGTCTGTGAGGAAGAATGTAACTCTTGGACAAATGAAGTAGGGCAAAAACTTGTAAATCCGCTGAGAAATGAGTGTATGACTTGTGTCTGATTGGAAGAGAGAGAAATTGCTGATGTGGAGACCTCACCATGGGGACTGTAGGGGAGAAATCCATCGTTGGAAAGGTTTTTGTTCTTCTGCTTGTCCCTCTTGAGGGCTGAATGGACTCCAGGAGGGGCAGCAGCAATGCTGGAGCTGGGCACTGCTCCCTTGGGAGACATCCAGTGCTTCTGGTGACAGTGAGGGGCAGAACAGGACTTGCACCTCGTGTAGAGAGGGACAAATCTTGCTGGGCACATCTGCTGGCCAAGGAGCTCCTGGGTGACAGCTTTGGCCTCGCTGTGCAGATGGAGCTGGGTCGTTCCTTGGAGCTGGATCATTCCTTGGAGCTGGGTCATTCCTTGGAGCTGGGTCATTCCTTGTTCTGGGTCATTCCTTG
>VZTT01045247.1:9004-34792 GCA_013400855.1 Buphagus erythrorhynchus
AAAAAAAACCAAAACAACAACAACAACAACAAAAAAACACAGAGTGCAAAGATAGATGTCTGAGAACTGCCACTAGTGCCCAGGTCTCAGCACACCTGAGGTTCACATGGAAGTCTCCCATCTCAACTCACACTTCTCATCATCTTGGCAATCTCTTTGCAATCTCTTCAAGGCTTCAGGGGTCAAACATCCAAATTTCAATTGGAAGAAGATCTACAGAGCAAATAGGGGCAAATTGAGGAAAATATCTAATAGAAGACAAGTGGGAATGAGAGGACAGTCAGTTTAGAGATAGGCAACACTGTGTACCAGGTACATTGTCTGAAAAGCCACCAATGATAGCAGCAATTGCCAAATATTCTAATTATTTTTGCCACCAGACAGCTCAAATAGCAAATGACTAAAAACCAAACTACAGAATTTAGGCACAGGAATCATCTTCTGGTCCTGACTGCCAGCTCCTTCAGATAACAAGGGCTGAAAATTTCAGGACACAAGAATAATTTCTAGGGAGTCAGACTGATATCTGGGGTTTCAGATACAGAATATATTCACAGCAGGAAAGGTGGAAGGGCAGAGCCCAGCTGACAGTCTAAGGCACACAATTTTTTTCCTGTAGCACAAATATTTAGATCTACTACCCAGAATGCCCAGACTCAGAAAAAACATTCTTTATTATGTATGACTTGATCTATTCTGAATCCAAATACATTCTTTCTTGTTACACTATAAAACTGAGTACTAAGAATACAACAACACTGCAAGACAAAAGTACAAGTACTGCATGTACCATTTACCTTGTATATATGCATTGCCTGTGTGTTGTCAAGATGACATCTACTTTTTCATCTCATTCTGGGAAGAATGAAATATTTAAAGCACTGTCAAGCCTTTCATCCTAACTACAGCAAAGTGAGATGTCCCATGAAATGAACTTTGTCCTCCTCCTATCAGTTCTTTTGTTATACCTTTGCTGAAGAAGCTTCCAAGTCCTTAACAACATCCTTTCTGAAGCACACACTCCTGCTTGCAGAAGTTCCAGGATTCAGGGTAGCATTTTACAAACATGGGACATCACTGCTTTGAGAGTAAAGTGCTGAGATGAAACACTTCACTTGTGTTTGGACAATACTTTTATTTCATCACAGTAATTCACAGAGCTGCCTGCACCACAGCAGTGTGAAAGATATCACACCACGATCCTGATTTTTAATTATGATGGTATCTTTAGCAAGAAAATGTGTAAGGGGATGTTTAGGTTGGATATCAGGAGAAGGTTCTTCATCCAGAGTCACTTTGAGCATTGAACAGGCTTCCCAGGGCAGTGGTCACAGCACAAAGACTGACAGAGCTCAATCAGCATTTGGACAATGCTCTGGGCACATGGTGTGACACTTGGGGTGTCCTGTGCAGGGCCAGGAGTTGGACTCAATGGTCCTTGTGGGCCCCTTCCAACTCAGGATATTCTATGATCCTATACATACCAGCCTTGCTGCATTCTACATTTATCTGCTGGTCAAACTTTGCTGGCTTCCAAGTCTTGCTCCATGGCTTCAGAAGCTTTTTTTTTCCCCAGTAGAACACATTCAAATTGTCTTTTTGCCTGTACAGATGTACATGCCATCAGATAAGGACTCTTTACCATCTTCTCAGGCCAATGACGAAGAAATTAATGCCAAAATTCTTACATTTTATATGAACTTTTACTGGAAACAGATTCTGAAGCACTTTAAACACTTCAAACTTTTGCATAAACGATAAAACAGATTGCATAAACGATATAACAAATTCTGCCCTTCCCGTCAAACGTAAAAAGTTCTGCTTCTATAGTAAGAGCCAGAGCATAAACCATGGTTATATGATTAATTTCAAGGCTTGGATGCAACATGTAGAGGACAATTAGATGTCTATGCAGAAAAGACACCCCCATTTTCTTTTGGGACCTTCCCTGTGTCCCCAGGGGAGTTAAAACAAAGCCTGCTTACTTCATTCAGTCATTGCTGAATTGTGGAACATGTGAAGAGGTCCCTGGATAAATTTTGAGGAGAAAGTCACACTCCCCTAGATATTTAAGAACCTTTTACCTGTCTTGTTTTGGGTTCCTGACTTTATTATGTTAAAAAAAAAAAGTCACAATTTTTAAAATAAAATTCAAATGAAAAATGAAACGGCTTTGGTTTAATTTTTAAGCATTAGATGAATTAGATGAAGTGCTGAGCATCTAGCAAGTCCCAAAATATTGTTTGGCACTGGACTGACCATAATTTCCACATGAATTCAGGAACAGAACTGTGTGGGGTTGGGTTTTGGGTGAGTTTTGTTCAAACCCCTGGGCAACTTCATGGTACAAAAGATTTTAGCATCTGTAATTCAGCACTACAATATTGGTAAAATTGATTTACATTAATCTGTTTGTAAATATAAAAAATCCAATGCTACCAGTAGAATCCTTATGATTAACATAGAAGTGTCATATTTAAAGAATTTGCGGCCTTCCATACTTGAAAATCATTCAGGCAAACCCAAATAACAGAGTAAGATCAATATTTCAACTTAAAAAAACCCAACCCAAACCGAAACAAACACCAAACCAGAAATAAGATGCACATGATTACCAAAAAAACAGTAAATAGCCCATAGAAATAGAGGCTCCAGGGGATGTTGCCATCTACAAATTGCCTTATTTAGGATTAGCTGATACACAAAAATGACTGAAAACTTGCCTGAAAGGATATTTTAAATGGTTTTAACTACCCATGTGAACACCGGGTTTTGAGAAGCACCAACTTGTGTAGGAGTACACATGAGCAACATGGCAATTTTATGGTTGGACTCAATGATCTCAAGGGTCTTTTCCAACCCAAATGATTCCATGATTCCATGATTGGTGGTGTGCAGCTATGGTGCTTCTCCTTAGCTGGCAAAGACACAGGACCAAAACAGTCCTCAGCATCACCACTTATGGGAACGACACCAAAGGACAGCAAAGACAGAGACACAACTCCTAATTAGCTCTGTTTTACTGTCCTATTAACAAAAGCAATTAACTCCAACAGAGAGGAGAAAGAAGCTGTTTCATACAGGTAGATATGAAAGCTCTTCAGCTCCTTGCCTTGGGACCTTTGGTCTCTAGGCTTGTCCCACACTTAAAACACTAATTTCACAATTCTGTAGACAGCACTGAGGATCGTTTTTAAGAAGCTTCTACAAGCTGTATTCAGTCCTTAATTTTTGGCACTGATGTGAAGGCTCCATTTGGTGATGCATCTGCAGTGCTAGGGAGGTGTTTGAAAGGTGGGAGAGAGGGTGATTTCCCTCCTCCAGCATATGCTGCGATTATTTGGTGATTTCAATACACATTCCAAACACCAGCTGTGGTCAACAGGACCTTCTGTTCCTGTGGTGTGTTGTGTTTCTGTGGGAATTGCTGCAGCTCAGGAAAAATCAAAGAGTGGTTTGGGTTTGGAAAGGCTCTTAAAGATCATTGGAGAGTTCCATTCCCCTGCCATGGGCTGGGACACCTTCCACCATCCCAGGCTGCTCTAAGCCCCATCCAACCTGGCCTTGGACTCTCCCAGGGATGGGGCAGCCACAGCTTCTCTGGGAAACCTGTGCCAGGGCCTCAGCACCCTCTCAGTAAAGTATTTCTCCTTAATATCTGGTCTCAATCTCTCCTCTTTTAGTCTGAAGCCATTCTCCCTTGTCCTGTCATTCCATGACATTATCCAAAGTCCCTCTCCAGCTCTCCTGGAGCCCCTTTTAGGCATTGGAAGGGGCTGTAAGGTCTCCCTGGAGCATTTCTCCAGGCTGAACAGCCCCAGCTCTCTGAGCCTGAATCCACAGTGGAGTCTCTCTACAGCCCCCTGATCATCTTTGTAGCCCAAGCCACAGAATGCAGCTGATTTCTGTGTTGGGACATTATTGATGGGTGGAATTCATGCTCAGATACACAGATTTTTGCAAAGTATGTATTTTTTTATCATATATATCTTTCCAATATTAAGTATTCTATATGATCTCACTAGGCTAATTAGCAGTGAACAGCATAGCAGCCATGTCCTAGAAAAAAAATAGGTAAACTTTTTAAATCTTTAGGCCCAATCTGCTTTACGTGCTTTTGTTTCACTTTGTTTTTAAATAGGCAAAAATAAAACTTGTCTTTTTTTTTCTTCTGGAAATTCTGGTATAAACTTTATTCTGTTTCCTTTTGTACTAAATACTGTAGATAAATAGCCTGAGAACAAATAAAAAGAAAAGAAATATTTCATCCTGTGATCCTGGATTCTGCTGACACCAAACTTTTTCTAAGAATATGCATTTCCTATTTACAGTACTGTTAATTCCTGCAGCACTCTCATGTTTTGTTCATTAACTTCCTTTTAGCACTACTGTGGAGTCGGGGAAAAATATGCAAATGGAGCAGAAAACAGAGCAGGGACTACAGAAGTTTGCTAGTTTAACATGAAGCTCCAGGAGAAATAACATTTTCAAACAAATGCAATATAAAATCCTCCCACACTGCAGTGTAACAATCAATTTGTTTGCCCAGAGAACTTCTAAAGCTCTCATAAGGGAAGAAAAATGTAAGACAGGGACCTCAACAATATCAGGAGATGGAAATCCACAGCAAAAACTCCCTACAGCAAACTGTAAGCAAAAAAGGAAAGCTTCCAGTGAATTGACAGAAATTCATTTTAAAACAATAATTAGCAGTCCTGTCCTTATTTCAGTAACACTGACCCTTTTTGCATGAGTTTTCATGCAGGGAATGCTCAAAATAAAGTACCAAGGTTGAGATTTTTTTGCAGAGGGAAAAAATATTCAAAAGGGAAGATTTTGTGGAAAAACTGGAAATCTGTAGGAACATGGAATGCTCCAATAGTGCCTTATTTCAGAAACAATCTACCCAATCTCATCCCCAATGCATGAACTGCACAGTGAAACTGTGAATAAGGCCACACTTCTGTGCTTGTGCCTACAAATTCAGCCATTTTCACGGAGTAAATGAGAACATGGACACATTTGAGAGAAGGAGGGAGAGGAGTTCATAGAGATACAGAAATAAAGTACAAATAAAGACATGAAAGGTGAAAATACCACCTCTGATACTAGAACCTGTGCCATTTCCCTTAAATAAAACTCCCTGCAAAGACGTATTTCATTATAAATTTGAGAAGTTTAAAATAAATAGCTTCCCTGAAAGAGAAATCTTTAATAAAGACAGATGCTCTGCAGATGCATCAGTGCCTGTTCATTTTTCTTCCTTCTAATTAAAAGACCATTTTAACTCCTGGTTGCATTTTTACCCATCCCAGTGCAGTGTATTCCAGAGGGCTGCAATAACACAACTTCACACACATATCCAAACAGGATTTCACATCTAACCAACAGTAACTTTGCCTCAGATTCCAATTTACTCCATAATGGATTACATGGCAGAGATTCATTCAGCTGATTTCCATAATGACAACAGTAGCTGAAAAGAAGTACTTGCCTACTAAATGGAAATGTGACATCAATATTAAGGTAAACATTTGAGTCTGTTGAATACTTTATTGGCAGCTGCACTATTTTAGCTTAAAAATAAATTTTCCCCAATAGTAGCTTTTATTTAATTTCAAATCCATCAGCTCTTCTGGCTGCTAATTCCCAGAGCTACCCCTTCAAGTTTTTAATCTTATCTTCCTAGTGTGAAAGTGCTGCAGACCAGCACTTTTAAACACAACAATGCAACAGTTTTTGAAAGCTATATAAATCGTGTGAAAGACTATCCTATTAATTCCCTTTCTTATAATCAATGTTTCTCTTTTATTTACAGGGCTTGGTAATTCAGTTACTTGAAAATTCAGTTACTCTGAGGGAAGGAAGAACTTCAATTTCACTGGGACCTCCCCTCTGGCTCTTGACATTTTCAGAAACCTGTTGGACAATTGTTGACCATTCAGGTCAGCCCAGACATGGAGATTATGCTAAGCCTAAAGCAGATCAATTTTAGTTTGCAGCTCTCAGATAACAACTTTGTGCTCAAGGCATTTTACAGAGACACCAGCAAAACAAGATATCTACCTTCAGAGTATCAGACTGGTAGTACTAAGAAAACTCTGGCTGGAAAACAGGTTGGTAAACTGATTAAAGAGCTTACCAGAGGGAAGAGAGGCAACTGCTTGTTTTATTCTACTCACAAGGACCAGTATTTTTGTGCCATGGAGGAAAGAAATTATCTTGTGAGCTGTAAATAGACAACTTGCCTGGTTTAGATGCAAACATCTGCAAGTAACAGACACAGAGGAACTGAAAACAAATATTTATTAGATAATTACCAGAGTGCAAGCCTAATGTTTTATGGGACTTTTGTTTTTTAAACATTAATTCTCCAAGGAGGGAAAGGATTAAGACGATGTCACATGCCACTAATAAGCCACTGCTGAAATGTTTTATTTATCATCTCTGAGTTAGAATGACTGATCTAAGTATCTGGAAGTTATGAATATTAAAAATTAGCTAAAAAACTTGTCTCTAAGGCAGCAAGTTCTTGCTGATAGTGTAACCTTTTTCACCACTCCAATCTGGGCCATAAAATTGCACCAGCCATCTGGATCAGGATCTCCCTGGACCAGCCTCGTTTTCCCTCTAGTGGTGCAGTGGCAGCTGGAAGCATGCTAAGACAAGAAGATTTGCATCTCTCCAAGCCCCCTTAAAGGAGATGCCACACATGAAAACTCTGTGCTTGCCCACTCCAAATAAAAAACTGATTTTGATGCAATAGATGATCTTACAAACATCAGCATCTGCATGGTCAACTCACACCACCAAATGACCTCCACCATCTCATCCAACCTCTTGAATACCCATTGGAGACAGTGTCCCCATCCCATCCATCTCCCCAAGCTCAGACATCAATAGCATTTGGTGCCACATCGACACTTCTGGAATTTCACAGGATCAAAAGTTTCTTGCCTGCATCCCATCCAAAAATAAACCTTCAAAGATATGAGTACCCTTGAGCTGTGCTCAATTCTTCCTTGCCACACAGTTGGTTTGCTCAGAGAATTAATTGGCTTTGTGGAGCATGAAGAAACAGAAATGGCAATATGTATCTCGATTAGACTCTATTTTTAAAATAATTTTTAAATTTCATAAATTATGAGACTTTAAGGACTTTAACAAGTTTGCTTGATTCACTTTGATCAAACAAGGTTAGGGACTCATTATACTGTACATGCAGCTGTTTAACAATATTAAAATACACCATCAAGTCAATCTTTCCCTAAGTGACTTCGCATCACACAGCAAGCAGATCTAAAAAGCCCTGTCATTTGCAACTGGCAATCACCACTCTGGTAGCACTGTAAGAGGCTTTCTTAATTCCACTGGTGTTTAAATTCATGAGCCAAAACTCATCATAAATTGTCTTTTATGGTTGTCAAGAACAATGATGTATATTCTCTTATTTAGCCTTTTGTGACTTATTGGGAGCCTCTGAGTGCCTGAGAAGTGTTTGCTTCGCTGAACAGTAGATTGAGACTCTCCTATTTTTATGTTGGAAAGACACAGCACATAAAGTAATAACCTTAGAGCCTGCAGTCAGAACCCTCTGGCTCTTTATAAGCAGACTAACATCAGCTCTTAATTATTTTTATAGAAATTCTAATTATTAGAAATTTTTAGCATGGCAAAAATAGAGGATGAATGCTCCAACTCTGAAAGAAATTGCCACCTTCTGCCAGAAAACTGAGGCTGCTTTGCCATGCTCTGCCAGTGCCTAAGGGGATTATAAATGGGCTGAGGAGGAAACACATGATGTGTCACTGATAAAATAATCTGGCATTACAAAAGGACCGGTAGCTATGGCTCCACCAAGAGACCAATAAATGTGCAAATAGCAGCCTCTTTAGAAATCATTGCTTTCCCTCCAATATGTGGTGACAAACTCTGTGACAGCATTTACTTCATGCTATCAGCTTCATTAAATAAAGCAGCCTGTCCCCCATCCACCCACAAGGCCAACTCCAGAAGTCCATGGAAAATATTGATTTTTCTTGACTATGTTCAGGTCAACGACGCAATGCAATAAAACAGCTTAAGACAACTATTCCCTTTCCAGCTTGTAATTAGAGCCTTGAAATCCTGTTTCTAGGTCTTGGTCTTGAATTGACAAGACCTCTTGTCAATTCACTTTGACCTTAGGCAAGCAAATTTCAACACTGTGGAACTTGCTGCTTGCTGTAAAATGAGCAGAGTTAACTTCTCTCAGAAGGCTGGTTTGCTGGCTTTGAGACTTTTTGCTCCTTTAAGTTTTAATGATGGGATAAAATGCATTTCTGTTTGAGTTTGTTAGATAAAATACATCCTCAAGTGAAATCATTACATGTGAATGATTATGCACCCGAGGATCTGTGCCAGGAGTTGAGCCTCCCTGCATGTCAAGGAAGAGGAACAGGCTCTCCAGAGCACGATTTCCAGAGACACCCTGCACCATCAGTGAAAAGAGTTTTTCCTGCATTGCCACTCCTGGGAGGACATGCATATTTTCCCAAAAATGATGAAGTTTTGAACAGCAAAGAGACACTGTTGAGAGAGTTAAATCCAGAAAACAAGAAAAAGCAATTTCAATTTCTAGGTTTAGGTAAGACACAGAACTATTTCCCTTCTATTGAAAGGACCAAAATCAGCCTTTTCCTGCTATCTCCTCTATATACATCCTATATATACTGGGCGAAGGATGGAGCCCTGAGGAACCAGCAGAACTCACCTAAGCTCGTCTTGCCAGACCTTCCATACAGAACCATCCTTAAGAAACAGACATGGAACTTCATAATTTTTTTTCTTGTTGGATTATCTGATCCTTCTTTGATTACTTTTACCATTAACAGTGAGCATGTATAAATACCCCTTTTTCTTCCCTCCATATAGCAGCTGATAGCTGGGGTAGGTGCACCACACAACAGCTACAAGAAGAACCCTTGAGTCACACTCTACACACACAAAAGGAAAAAAAAATCCTCAGGTTCTGAAATATATTAAATGGGAAAAGTTCAATGTTTTAAGAGAAGTAGAAAAAAATTGCTGGCTTCTTTGGCAGTGTTATTTAGTCTTTTATTGCTCTGTAAATTTACACAGTGACCTATGGGGGATTCCTGTGTGATTCCAAAATTTGGAGGAGAATCCTCTTCATCCTAAAGTGCTCAGACCAGCCTCAACAACAGAATCAAGGTTCCTGTCTTTCCAAACTAGGACCCAGCAAACACTGGTAATCCACATTATAAATTCAACCACTTTCACTCTCTTTCCTCATGCTGTCCACTTCAAGTCTTGGGAAAAGAACCTGAGTTTTGTGGCATTTCATGACGTTATAACCTCTTTCTAGTTTAGGAGCTGGATATTGAAGGCTGTTAGGAAAATCAAGCACCCTTAACTACCGTGCACATGAAACATACACAAAATCATACAAAGTCCTGGAGACATTTGGAGTTTGAGGCTCAGCTTTGAACCAAGGAGAGCTATGATCTTGTTCCCCATTTCTGAGAGAACAGACCATAACAGCAGGGTGTTGACTGTTCTTGCTTAACTCTGTGATTTCAAGGTGATTTTTTTTTTGGGCACTGCTCACCCACCTGCTATGAGTTAAAATTTCCATCTTTCTTTACTATTTGGGTAACCACACAGCTCTCAAAGGAACTATGGTTTATATGTACCAAAAATATCCATCCAATTACTTGAAAGTAAATCTTGTTCCCTCTCTTCCTTATGGAAAACAGAGTAATAAAGGGACAGTTTTTGAGTCTTAATGTTGGTGCAAGCTCTATGTACTTTTTCAGTTTTGGCTTAATATTTTCCCAGCAGCTGCATCCCAAAAATTGCATGCATGAGCTACACAGAGTCTCAAAAATATTTTGAAGACAAAAATGCTGTTTAGTAGTGAAGTATCAAAAAACACCGAAATTTAAATCTTTTTATCTGATTTTTGCTAGATGGCATACAAGATGCACATTCAGGTTGTTAAACTGCCTCTTCAGGATATATTTATAGGATTTATGTGAGTAAAGAGGTCCACAGAGGCAGGGAGCTTGATTCCCATGGAAAAACACCCGCTCCTCCAGCCAGCAGAGCACAGCACTCACTTGGGCTCTTGTGAAACCTCCTGGTCAACACTGGGCTGCCACTGACTCATTTCATACTTTAGGTCAATGCCACCATCCAAAAAGTGACAGGAATCCAACATATAGACAAAACTAACAGAGTGGTTTGGATTGGAAGTGACCTTAGAGATCATCTCATTCCCCCTCTGCCAGGGGCAGGGACACCTTCCCCTGGACCAGGTTGCTCAGAGCCCCATCCAACCTGGTCTTGAACACTTCCAGGGGTGTGGCACCTACAGTTTCTCTGGGCAGCCTGTGCAAGGGCCTCCCCTCCCTCACAGGGAACAATTTTTTCCCAGTATCCCATCTAAACCTTCCCTCTGTCATTTGAAGCCATCCCCCCTTGCCCTATCACTTCACACACTTGTCCCAAGTCCCTCCCCAGCTCTCTTGAAGCCCCTTTATGCACTGGAAGGGGCTCTAAGGTCTCCCCAGAGCCTTCTCATCCCCAGGCTGGACATTCCCAACCCCCTCAGCCTGCCTGAGCCTCAAAGGCAGCTTTACCCTTGTTGCCAGTCCCCAGGCTGGCCACAGTGCTGTCCTGCCATGGGCTGACTCACCTCGCTCTCCTAGAAGGATTCAATCACAGCAGCAGCAGGAGCACACACACAAGAACTCCCTTGCCATCTCCAAACCACATGTGCTGTCTGAGTGTGGCCTTCTGTACCACTGAAAGAGCTCTGAGTGATCCACCAGAACTGTTTTTTGGTTCCTCACCCTAAGGTACCTGACATCTCCACAATATGCAAAATCTTTATGTCCTGGTGCAAACAAAACCATTTCAACTTACAAAGGGTATGAGATTTAAAATATAGGACTAAGATTTTTTTTTCTTTTTTAATGTTAAAAGAGGCAGTTCTCAAAACTGTTCAGAACAGCAAATGGCTACCAGCAAAAAGAAAGCAGAGAGAAATAAATAAAACTGTATCACCAAATGAAAGAGCAGCTCCTAAGTCTCTCCTTTTTTGGGTGCTTTCACCATAACTTGTTGCCATGAGCACATTAAGCCTAGGACATTGTTTTCATATTGATATGGAAAAAAACCTGCATAAAGCACTACTCATAATGTAATGACAGTGTACCCAGCTTATTAAAACTGTCCTTTAATTTAGCTTTATGAAATTGCAGGAAAATCAAGAGGTCTTGAACACAAACACAGTTCCAATGTACTGCACTGCAAGCAGAAGTGCAAAAGCAAAAACATGAACAAGCTGAAACATGAACAAGCTGAACTTTTTTTTTTAAGGCCATCGGGATTTGAAACTGATCAAAAAAAAGTTAGCATTTGATGAAATTTGAAATCAAAAGTAGAAGCTAATTTAGAAAAGGCTGGTATATAGAATCTCTTCACTATTTGCCTGCAAAAAGCAATAGGATTTTGTGAATGTCCCCTGGCTCACAGTGCTGGAGGGATTTTTATCACCATCTTTTTCCTTCTGTTTGTTGTGTGTTATCAAACCTGTGATGTTAAATGGCTGTATGAAAGCCATAAAAGTCTGGTATATGGGGTGCAAAAGTGGACATGAAAAATGAGGAAAATAAGAATGTGATGGTTCAGCTCAAGTCCTTCCTAACAAGGCAAAGTGTCAGCTAAATATAAGAATAACAGCAGCCTTAATTACAACATCTTCAAATATTACACAGCTTGACAAAGGGACGCTAAGAGGGGATCAGCATCAGAGCTGGAAGCAAAAAACAACTCACTGACTTTTAGGAAATTAAAAAAAACCCCTAAGTGTTACCATGCAAACACAACTATTAAATGCTTCAAGATCTTCTGTATTGTCCATTGTCACTCAAATGCAAGCTGCCAGAGATAAGGCTGTGCTTGCTCTCAACAAATCTTAAGCCATTATTTGAAATAACTTTTAAAAGAGTCTTTGGAACGTCTCTCAGGTTGTTAAATTCCAACCTGATGAGGCTTTGGAGTTCTTTGTTTTCCAGTTCTCTCAGTTAGCCTTAGATATTTCCTTGTACCTCAGCATGTGGTTTTTACAGTAAGAGTAAAAATGAAAACTTACTATTGCTCCTTTTTCTATATTCTGCAGAGACTTAAACATAACTTCACCGTTTTAAATTTAGATGTTAAATTTGTACAGCTTACTACACATTCCTGCTTCCACTGCTAATTAACAGCTTAAAATAAAGACATTCATGTTCTGCAACTCTGCTGGAACACAATTATAGAACAAAATGCCGTAGAAAACTCAAAGTTACTGAGACAGGCTGTTACTAAAATGCAAAACCAAGCAGGAGAGCAACAGAAATGTCAACTTGTCTATAAAGAAAATACTGGGCAAGTGAAACTTAGAAGATATTTTGGGGACCAAAAACAGGATATCTATTGGAAGGAGAGTAAAAAATAATTGGAAATTGTTAGCAAAATGAGTCAAAGCAAAGGAACAGCTTTTTAACAGCATTAAATTCTTGTACTTTACTTTAGTCCTACTGTACATAACAGCTACAGAAGGCAGACTGAATATTTATAAGTGAACTGGCAAAGCAGCAGTTTTGCTGTGTCTTTTTCATTTAAAATCATCACAGTTCAAGAAGTGGCTCAAGGATGGAAGAAGTCACATGAAAAGACCTAAAATCTTGAAAAAGAGGAATCAGTCTGGTCATCCTAATGGCCAATGTCAAACCCAACAACTTTCAGGCTGATAGTTCTGCCAAATATTATTTATGTGCATAAAAGGAAAAGCTGTGTCCTTTTCTGTATGCAGCTATCTCAGAAACAAGTTAGCACTCACTGACTTTGGGCCAGGGTGTTACACTCAAGGATTTAAGGATGAAGCAGCTCAGATCAAAGACAGCATCTGGCAGTCCAGGATGCAGCTGAAGTGAGAAGGTGCCTCAGAGAGGGGGAAACACTACTGATATTTAGCTGCATCCATCCACTGAGGGCTCAAATTCCAATTTTTCAGCTAACAGGACAATAATCAGAGGGACAAATGTTACCACCAAGGGGAATTTAAAATTTAGCAGCATGCTTTGAATATAATGACTATTTAGGAAGCAGATCTATTTCTGAATGGTAATATGCAACACATGGTCAAGTTGTGAAAACAACTCTTAAATTCCCATGTTCTTCCTCTTTCCTAAGTGACTTTTTTTCCTTCAACTGTTAAAAAATCCTCCCTGAGGCCCTGTGTCCTATGTCATTTCCTTCACCTTTTCCCTAATTCCCTAACAAACTTTTCCTGGTGAAATCTGTTCTTTCTAGGACAGAATGAGGACAGAAGGGAGGGATACAGTGATGAGGTCCAACACAGGGAAGCTCAGCCCCCATTCTGTGGCTGGGGCAGCCACTGCCAGAGAGTGAAGAGGAACTCGAGTGCTGCTCACTGTGGTGGAAGGTTTTGCTTTGTGCTTTATTTCCTCCTCTCAAGCAATGCAAGCAAAGTTCTCAGAACACCATCGATGTGGGGCTTCACTTACCCAGCACTGCTGTGTGTCCTTCAGGAGCCTCTTGGTTATAAAGAAGCTGCTGAAAATGAGGGAACTCAAGAGTTAGGGTTGACAGGGCTTTAAAGAACCAATTTCATTCTGCTTTCTGCAGCTCCCACCTGACAGTGGGAAAGGAGAATTAAACAGAAGCAGATTTCTCCATTTCCTGAAGCTCAAGTCAAAACCAAGTGTAATTCAGGAATCTTTCTAATCTAACACAATATTACATCTCCTATAGAAGGGACCTGGGAGAAGTCTACTTCCCATTTACACAGAAGAACTGCTGTACTTTGGAATGCTTGAACCACAAGCCTACCAAAACATTACCATTAAGAGAATGATTCCATTTTGCATAGAATGGTAAAATGGTCTGGGTTGGAAGGGACCTCCCATAGGCAGGGACACCTTCCACTATCCCAGGCTGTTCAAAGCCCAGCTTGGCTTTGGACACTTCCAGGGATGGGGCAGCCACAGCTTCCCTGGGCACTTTTGGGTTTACTCCACAGGTCTGAAAATCAATCACCTCCTCTGCCATACAAATGAATCATTAGGAATAGGTAATCTCTAAATCTCAAAGCACAGTGAAAAGGCAAGTGCTTATTTTGGTAATTGATGCTCCACACAAGAGCTGGGCAAAAGAAACGCTCAGTGTTTCAATACAGACTTTTTTGTTGTTGTTGTTTTGTTTGGGTTTTTTGTTTGTTTGTGTTTGTTTGGGTTTTTTTGTTTTGTTTTGTTTTGTTTGTTTTTTTGTTTTTGTTTACCTGATTTGAGTGCTTAAGTGCAGTAGGGCAAAGGTGATGCTGTTGGGTTGGCTGTACAGGAAACTCCCTCATTTCTGAAAGCTGTAAGACAACACTGGGCTACTTTAATACAAATTCAAAGACAGACTTTTGTTATTTTCTCTGAAAGTACTGCAGCATGTACTCAGATATAAAAATATCTGCTATTCAGCTTCTTACATAAATTGAATAACAACAGCTAAATTATCTCTAAATATTCCATGAAAGCTTTCCATTGTCTTTCAAGACAGTTTTTATAAATGTCTGAGCATTATTAAGTGTCTCAGCATCTGCTTTTTTCTTTGGATTTTTAGATTTAAAAGCAAGCTCCTGGTAATGTTTTATTCACATGTCGAACAGTTCTATGTGTTGTTCTGTAATTAAGCACAATTTAATATTGGGTAATTAAAGTATTAGGTTGCTAAGCATTGAGCTTCTCCAATATTTTATTTTCAAATAAACTGAAATTCTAAAGAAATTCTTAATTGAAGAACAAGCAGTAAAGAGCCAATTTTCACTTAGCACTTACTTTTCCAAAGTTTTGCAAAACAATGCCAATCTGATTCTGAGGCTGATATACTTCCAGTATGAACACTGTGCCCCCTTTTACAGTTTTCACATGTTAAAAATTACATATAATAATTAAAAAGCAAACCACTGAAGCTGAGTACAACATGGGCCCCGATAGATCAGTGGTTTCTGGTATTCTGCCTCCACCCTTTTTGTCAATTGCAACCACTCAATCTCACATAAAAATGCCAAATCCTGCCAAAAGAGAAATGCATGTTTTCCATTTTACCTATTTTCACAAACTTTTCTTCTAGTAGGAAGATGGAAAGGTAAACATGGGGGGGAAAATCAGTCAGTATTCAACATGTTTGTGTACATGAGAAGCCGTTTGTTATAGATGGTTTTTTAGCAGTGCTGTTTCTCAACTCTACTGATGGAATCAATAGCAACATCTCAAAATTGTGACAGATTTTTAAACAAGTCAGTAATTACAAGGTTTTTATGGTTTTTTGTTCTACATTTAGAAGACTAAGGAATAATAAAATTCAAAACAAATACTATTGTATTTGAAAGTAATCTTATGAAAGTAACCTTAAATATAAGAGTGAGCTAATAAAGATACAGGAAGTAAAGGAAGAAGTTCTGGTTATTAAAAAAAATAAAATATTAAAAGGAATAACCATATTATCCTCTGTACCACCATAGAATAATACTCTATCAGCAGTAAATAAAAAGGAAACTGAGAAATGTTCAGCCTTCTGCTTGCACAGCTTTAGTTAAACACAGAAATCAAGGTGTGGGCTGAATTTCACTGAATCAGTGAATTTATACCGACATAAAACTGCAATGAGACAGAGCTGAATGGGAACTATATTCCTGCAGGCTCAGCTATTTCACCTTCTCTAATAATACCTGTAGACCACTGAGCTGTTGACATTTTTTCTCACTAGTAAGAAACGCTGACGGTAAGAGTAAATGAATGTATACACATAGAGATAATAAAAATTTTAATTATTTCCACCTATATCACTTCCTTACATTTTTCTTGTACACTATGACACCTCTCCTGCAATTTTAGTTTTTTTTAAAGCACATTTTTTATTCAGACGGCACCTCTTTTTTAAGTTTTCTTGGTGTTTTGGGTTTTTGTTTGTTTGTTTTGTTTGGGGGTTTTTTGTTTGTTTGGGTTTTTTTGCAAAGGGAAATCTGCAGCATGAATATTGTTAGGGCTTGGGCCCACTGAGCTATCTAACTTTTTATATTTATAGGATACACACAGGCCTAAGAGATGCTCCATTCTTGGCAGCATACTCTCTGTATCACACACTAACATAGCATCAGAATATGGAATAACAACAACCTCAACCAGTTTTTCATTGTTATTCACTACATGTGCAAGGAATCCATTTGTTTCAGATTCTTTATGAATTCAACTCAATATGTTGCAAAACAGTCCTGAAAAAGCCTCAAGTCAAATTGCCTAAAGTAAATAAAGAAAAGCAAATTACTTTAAATTCTTCACCTCTACACTTCCAGCAAAAACACAAGGTTGTGCATATTGCCAAGCATCTTTTCACAATAATCAGTTTCAGAGAAATTGGAGATAAAAAGAAGATTAGCAGGCTCTTGCATCCACTCCCCTGCAATATTAACAACTTCTCCATATTTTCCAATGTTTTCAAGCAGAGAAGAGAGTCCCACACATTTGGGCATAGAGACCACTGCTAAAGGTGACTTTTCATGGGCCAGCTGGTGCCTTCCTGCCAAAGTGCTTAATCAAAATCCTACCCGGGGGTAGGATCCAGCTCAAGAGCAAGACATCTAAATCTAGTCAGCTGCAGGTAGCTTTGTCCATGTGCAGTTGGTGTTTCCAGCCCCATGGAATGGAGATGGAGCTACCAAAGCTGATGATGTGCAGGAGGAGGAGGAGCACCAGGACAAAAAATCCTGGGAACTGCTCTACCACCTCCAACCCTTCACTGTCTAATATTCAGCAGGTACCCAATCATGCTGAAAAATCCCTTTAAAATATATCATAACATACATATCATGCATACTGCAAATTTCTGCACGCATATTATAAGAGCATAATCTATCATATGCATTTGAAATTTCATTGGTAAGTTTTAAGACATTTTCATGTGCCTCAGAAGTGTTTTATTTCCGGCAACTTCTCCCACTATTAAGTCTGCAGATTGATCAACATCAGGCAATAAATTTGGACAGTGCCCATCAAACATAAGGAAAAGTCCAATCTGTTTGGATTCTCACCTGGTTATTCTCTTGCTGTTAAATGTAATGCTCATGAACATACCCCCTACATCTCACATTCCATGTTCAATAAAACCATTTCCCTTCCCACTCCTCCACTTGCATAAGAAGCCACAATTTAATACATTCAAAGAACAGCTGACACCTTGTGGAAAACTTAAATAAAACATTCCATTCTGAAGGAGTTTTCATCATGTCAGGTATGTTTTTTCTGTTGGCTTGCTCATGATGTATAACATCAAACTACTTGTTCAGGCAACACCTCTTTTAAAGGTCCTGTTCTCAAAGAGCACAGTGGTTTCTACAGCAACCAGATGTGAAATCTTAAGTCCAATATTAGCACATAAATAAAGCAAAGTGTGAAAGAAAATGTTCCTTTCTGCTATGAAGAACCAGAGAAAAACAGCCTCAACAAGGTCTAGTGAAAGAGCTATACATAAATAGAAAGTTTCAGGAACTTTATCAGCCACATCAATTTACCAAAAATTTCTTCAGCAGTTATAGTGAATCATAAACATTCCCATCCTGCGTGCAACAAAAATTCTCAGTCTGCTCTTGTATCACATTTATTTCATGAATCTTCATAACTCAATGCCTTTTCTCCTGATTCTCCCTTTTTTGGCATACTCAAGCAGAGTCAAATCTCTCTGGAGGCTCCAGTGTATGAGCAGTGTGCAACATGGAAAAAATCATATTTGGAGGAAAACTCAACATAAGGAGCATCACTGGGGCTCTAGAGATGGCTTTATCAGAGGGATACACAGAAACTAAAAGGGTCCATGTGTCTGGACAATAACTGGAGCATCCAGATGTGGGTGAGATGGTAGCACTGAATGAGAAGAGAGCAAGGAAGGGTGCTAGAACATTTGCAAGGCAGTCATGGGGTTATACTTTTAAGCAGAGATTAAGCAGCTAATTAATTGATTAATCAAAACAATTAGCTAGATGTCAAATCACCACAGCGGCAAATTTAAAGTCAATTAATTCATATATTCAAAAGAACAGCAAATAATTAATAAAGAATTAAAGAGTTTGTTAATTATGTGGCAGTAGATTAGTTATGCAGAAAACTAAGTGAGAAGCAATTAATTAATTATGCAGAGAATCAAATGAACCACAAAATATTTATGCAAAGAATCCCCACAAATGGGCAGTTTAAAAGCAGATGGTGGGAAAATGCTGGGGTATGTTTAAAAAAAATCTTTAGTAAGTACCAATTGCTGGCAACTGTAGCTAGCTGAGCTATTAAGAAAACCATTTGAAACAAGAATGGAAGTCAGGTCAGGAATCAATTGACTGAGGAGAATTAGGTTATCAAACAGATTCTATGGCAAAGACTCATGGAGACACTGCTTGTTATTGACATCTCCAAGGGGCAGGTCTGGTTTAGAAACACAGGACAGTGAAACTCAAATGGATACTGGAAGTAGACCTTTGTCACAGCATTTTATTACCATAATGTCACCATAGGCTTTGTCTCTCCCCTCTGCTCACTGCCCCAGTGCTGTACCCTGCACTGTGTTCAGTTTGGACTAGAAGTTAATTAGGATTCATGTTTTACATTCATGTGTAAATTGTCGTGCATACAACTGTAGTTTCAGACAAAAATAATACTCTGCACGAACATTATCTCCAAAATTTAACTCCCCCAGCATGCCTTGGTTAAAATTGTAAATGAGTTGCATAAGGGAGCTGAGAAAAAGGCTCTGTTTACATCAGTAAAAGGGAGTGAGATTCACATTGTGGTGTCAGTGTAGCTGGAACAGAACTTACACAGATGTGATGCTACAAACTTCTCTGAGTGGTGCCTTCACGTTCAACCACAGGTAATATTTGGCTTCAGTAAGATGAAATGTGGTGTCTACTGAGAAGAGGTATTTCATTTCAAATGCCTGATTTATTACTCAGATGAATTTTTAACACTTCAGCTAATGCTGACTTACGGGGGAAAAAAACCCCACTCACATAAAAATGATCACAGGGCTGGAGCCCATTCCTTATGGAGCCAGGCTGGGAGAGCTGGGGGGCTCACCTGGAGAAGAGAGGCTCCAGGGAGACCTGAGAGCCCCTTGCAGTGCCTGAAGGGGCCCCAGGAGAGCTGGGGAGGGACTGGGGACAAGGGATGGAGGGATAGGACAAGGGGAAATGTCCTCAAACTGAAAGAGGGCTGGGTTAGATTAGGTATTAAGAAGAAATTCTTTACTGTGAGGATGGTGAGGCCTTGGCACCATTGACCCAGAGAAGCTGTGGCTGCTCCATCCTTCCCAGACAGCAAGATACAAGCTTTTCAAATGGAAAAAAAAAAAAAAAGAAAAACTGCTAGTATTTTTCCATATTTAGGAAATCTAGCCTGAAAATTTCGATTCAGAATTTTAAATTAAAGAAATCTTTCCAGGAAGAACATTCACCCCATTCCCCTCACACCCACACAGGTTTAGAGAAGACACCATAAAAGCCTGACCCGAGGTCTGAAGCTCCAACATGAAATGCTTCAACAGTTATGTGAAATTTGGGATAGAAGCATAAAACATTTCACATGTTCAGGAACATGGTCAGAAACAACACAGAGTTTTGCAAATCTGTACAGAGCAAAAGTGGAATAAATAAATGGTGACAATAAGCCACCATATTAACCTCTTTTTGATTTAAAAGTGACCCCCCACTATCACTTCAAGACAAGTCTCAGCAGAAAGAGACAATCACCATAGCTGAAAAGACATTGTGCCCCCTTAATAGCTGCAATGAAAATCACTTTTAGGAGCCACAGCTTTATCACCTGGATGTTTTCTGGAAGTGTATTTGTCATTTAGGGTGACTATCTGAAAGGTTAAATGCACTGCAGTGAAAAGCAAAGTACGTTTTATTTTTCTGACACACACCAACTACTGAATGATGCCATAGGAATATAATACATAAAGTCATCTTAGTATATAAAGGCATTTAGCAGAATTGGAAGGGATATTCTTATAAATGCCCTCTCACTTCTCTCTAGACACTGTGGTAGCCCCTTGCTCTGCGAGACGCTCAGTCATAAACAAGAAAGAAAATAAAAACAGTAAATGATACTCAAAATAGTATTAGAGTGGAATGAGATGCTTGCCTAGTAGGGGGAAAAAATCAATATTATTTAACACATTTCTAGATTGCCAACCACCACAGCACATAGGAGATTACAACAATAAAAATACTGTTTCAATACAGTACCAACAGCAAGCAGCAACAGAATCGATCAAAAGCTAAGTGAAATGCATGAGGCTTTGGTTCCAGCTGAGAAAGCTCTCCTGTCCTCCCAGAGCAGCCTGCATAAAGCAGTGGGCTCTGACTAGAAATTCTCATGGTTACAGCAAGACTATGGAAAGCCAGGCTACAGCCAAGGCTTGGTATTGAGAAAAAAATGTTATTAAGTGGAAGGTAAAATAATTGAATGCACAGTATTTCAAAGTGATTCAAAGGTAACAAGTAATGGAAATGCACCCCAGTATTATTTTTCCAAAAATAATCCTGAATCCATTGCAAACTCCGCATTTAGGGCTAGAAATACATATATGAGTCAGGGACAGTCACAAGAGATTTTCTTCCAGGAAGACAAACCTAGAGCATTCAATGAAAAAGCCTATTGACATCAAAGATCTTAGTATAGCACTTTACTCTGCCTAAGGACTCACTTAGAGCAATGAGCATTTCCTAGATTTACAACTGAATTTAAATGAAAAATTACTTTCTTCCAAGTGTTCATTCATTAGTAAATGAGAAATAAGAAAAAAAGTCATTGAATGCCTTCTCATACAGTGCTTTATCTGACTGCAAAATTACTTTTGTTTTAAGGGCAAATATAGCATTTTACACATACACTTAGTATCCCCCACAAAAGCCCATGTCCACATTGCTGTGACTCTTAGCAGCTCTGAGAATATGAGGAAAAGGGAGAGGCAGCCTCAACCTTCTGGTTTAGATAGGGGCTGATGAGGTTTTCCCAGATATCTCTGCTAGGAAATGATGTTCAAATTCTGAGGTATTTTTCCAGATAGCTGAGAGGGAAGTCTGAGCTACTGAGTCAGTCTGGGTGTCCAGAAATTCAACCCCCAGTGCACATGCACATCAACTCCACGGGCAGCAATTCCACATAACCCTGCAAGCAACATGCAGAAGTGTGTGCTGACACTGCCACGAGTCCAGAGACCTGGGAGGGAACCTGCAAATGCTATGGAATGCACAGCGAAATTTCCCTCCAAAAAAGTCCTGTAGAGGAACACGCAGACATGTGCTATGCATCTGATATGTGCATTCCAGCTGTTCCCAGCACATCCAGCTGTGCAGCCAGAGGCTCTGCTGCTCTCCTCCCTGGCTCCTGATGGTTGCAGGACAAACAGATCCCCTAATGAGCAGAGCCACATGCTGCAGAGAAAGGCAGGAGTGTCCCAGCATCACCACACAACAGCCAAGGCAAAGCACTGCACAGCACTGGGACCACGAGGAGGAGCAGGGGCAGAGGCAGGGGAGGAAGGCTTTTACCTGGGGAATCTGCAGGTGGAGGTTCACAAACCAGAAAACTCAAACCCAGTCAAAAACGGCCCCAATCCCATTTTACCCAGTCACAGCAGTGTTTTAATCAAAGTTAGGCTCCTCAGCTCAGTATCTGATGCACTGGAGGAATTGAGGTGCTTTCAGCCCTCAAGTTACACAAAAAATGATGAATTTTAGTATCAGGCCTGGCAGTGGGACACCACTCAGGGCAGTGACATCTTCTCACAACCCAAAACTTGGCTTTGCAATAGGCACAAGCAGAACATCTCACATTCCAGACCTCCAAATGGCCTCATGCCTTTTCCAGTTAGGCAGTCTTTATTAATATTATTAATACAAAGAAACATATGTGCCAAATGCTTTTATTGCTTTCCTAATCACCTTGATTGATATTTGCATGGAACCTGACTATTTTCTCAGTCCATCTGTTCCTGCTGCTCATTTATAATGTGAACTCTTAATTCTGCCTTGTTAGAACTGGCTCATATGGAGGTAATTATGTCAGCAAAAACAAAGGATCATGATTTCTAGAGGAGAATGGGAAGCAGAAGCTACTAGCCTTGCTATTAATGGCATTTCTAATAATCCTTAAATAGAGCTGCTTATACATACAGACCTTTTCAGGATGTATCGACTGTATTAAAAAGTCAAATAAATGTTATGTTAAACTAAAAAGCCAATCCTTTCAAAAAAGAGTAAAAATATTATCTCTTTTGACCTTTTTTGAACAAAACCAGAGCAATAAGCAATAAGATCTATGGTGTTTAGAAGACACCAAGCTAGTTTCACTACCTATGAAATGTTTAATTACACTAGCCAGAAAGAATAATTTTTGACAGGATAAATTATATCTCCTCCATATACCATCATGGGAGCAGCCCACTAAAACATTTGTAATGTAGACTATTGATCATGTGCTTTGTTGTGCTGTAGTGAATCTGAGATTCAAGCCTGCTTCACACATCCTAATCCATATGCCCAATTTTATTTTTGAAATAAATATATATGAGAAGGACCTGAAAATTCCCTGAGCTCACATCAGGCCTATTGAAGAATCTATTGAATTAATTGTAGTTCATTTTTCACTGGGAAAATAAAATGGTATGTGTAAGACATTCACTACTTCATTAGCAACTCTCACATATTTCTAGTTTGAAATTCATTTCAATTTGCCAAGATAAATGCCTTGATTTTTTTCTCTCTGCTTAGTAACAGCATGCAGGGTAATAGAAGCTGGGAAAGGCAGCATTTTTCTTTGAGCAAATTCTACTCAGCAGGATCCAAAACCTTAACTGGAGGAAATCACCATAATTTGTTGAACATTAAATGCTCAAGAAACAGTGAGCCTCACCTTTCTGAAAAGTTCTAAAATATATAAAAAAACCCCAAACCTGTACTTTTTTTTAATCAGTGTGTTAGCCTGCAGAAGTTAAATTTGATTAGGGTAGTCAATAATGCTTGGAAATGGTGATACATAACCCCAAAGAGTTTTTCCTAGAAAACTGAGGATGTAATGAGTGAACCAGGCACAGCCGCAATGCAGAGCCTCTCCCAACAGCCAGAGCTGAGAACTTCCCTACCAGTCCTCCAAATAGCAGCTCTGATTTCTTTTCCTAATTACAATTCACCCCTGTCTTCCCCCCAGCCCAAACTAATTTTAACATAGCTTCTTGTTAATTAACTATATTAACTGCTAATGCTTCTTGGCAAATTTAGCAAGTTTCTGCAAGCACTGGCTCTAATATCTATGTCAAAATGCACAGTCATCTTGACAAAATTCATAAAAATCCCTCCCTCCAATCTTTACATACTTCTAATTCAAAATTCTATCTTCTCTTTACCTGAAGTCTGGCTGTGAAGTCCCAGAAAACTCTGAGAAAATCACTGCTGAATACACTATAAGCCAGAAATTAAATGAGCACACCCCATGCTCTAAACCTGTTTGTCAGGATATTTTCTCCTGAGGGTCTCTGGATACACCATAGTTACTAATTTCTGAATTTATTAGGGGAAGAAAAATAACATGCAAGTGCAAACTAATTTCATCCAGCCCTGCAAATATATTATTAAGTGATGAATCTTCTCTGAGATTTGGAATTTAATGAATTAAGGAGTCCAAGTCACCTGTAATGGCATGGAGCTGAATTTAGCCACAATCATTATTGAGTAAATGGAAGCCACTGGGATTTAGCTTCATTGAAAGCTGTTTATTTATTTAGGCTTTCAATTATTTATTTACCCCAGACAAGCTAACTGTAGATTTCAAAATGCTGGCTTTTATGATTTTAAGGTATTTTTAAACAGTTATCTGTGCATTACAGCAATGCAACCAAAGGATGTCATTCACAGTGATGTTTTAGCAGGATTTTAGAGAAGGGAATCTTGCATTATCTCCCCTTTGATTAGCCAGGATCTCCCACCTCAAGAACCCAACATCTTGCACTGAGAAAATGCTGTGGAGTTCCTTTATAAACAAATGCTTATTGAAAATATTTGCAGAATGCTACTGCACAAATCAACATTCATGTTTTGTGCTTGGAAGGAAGGTAAATAAAATAAAATTAGTAGACAGTAGCATCCTCCCCACTCCTGTCTTGCCCTTCTTCCTCGTTCACTTTGCACACATCTGGAGCTTTTAGGATATTACTTTCTAGGGAAGCACATGCTTTCCTGCCATACTGTTCACTGCAGGGGTGATCCTGCAGTACCTAGAAACAAGTGACCTTCCCCAGAAGTGTGGAAATCACTCCAAGCTGTGATTCCAATTTGTGCTAATAGCTATATCCAGGGGAAGCCATTCCCCCTTGTCTCCTTGCTGCTGTTCTCAGTACAGGACCACTTCCAGTGTGTTCTGCAAGGAGCTTTGTTAAACCACAGCTCTGCAACAAGACTGGTGAGGGAAAAAAAAAGAAAAAAAAAACAAATAGAAAAAAAAGAAAAAAAAGAAAACTTGAAGGCATTTAAAAACAATTTTAGAATGAATTCTGCAGCCACACAATAATAACTGCACTGGGCCCTGGGAAACAGGAGCTGCCAACTCAACAGGTAACTGAGTAAACAGGAGAGTGAAACTGCTGGAAAATAACTGCTAATAGGACTGGGAAGAAAAGTGCCAACTTCATCTGTACCAGGACTCACATCCACAGCAACACAATATGCCTGACCTGCAGCAGAACAAGCAGCTCACAAGTCTTAGTCCATAGGGTAATGAAAAGCTCTGAAAGCTATAAAATTTTCAATCACTCGTTACAAAGTGACAAACCTTACAGTGTCAGAAAGGTGTCATCACTAATTTGTCTCTGCACCTCTTTGATATGTTGTGATTTTAATGTATGTCTAAAAAATACACCGTGTTTACTCTCTCTATTCAATCTTTAAAATTAGTTTTCAGGATTTTGTGTACTGTTTAAGTTTTTCCTGGTGGAGTTCAGAAATACTACTGAAGCTTTTCCCCCCTCAAATCCAGCACACACCCTTCATTCAAAAGCTCTTCAGAGAGCTTCAGAGAGCTCTCTCTTGAGAGACCACAACTTCCAGAAGAGAAAGGACTGAACTAGCATTAATACAAGGGGAAGAAGTAACTGGGGAATAAAACCCACCCTAATTCAAAACCGTCTTCTGAAAAACCTTATTCACAGCTCATCAGTCCAGAACCCTGCCAAGCTTCTTCATTCTCATAGATCCTAATCTCCAGCATTGGGAAGAATAGCCAAATACATCAGCAAACCAATATTAAGTGTGAGTTAGAGCAGCAAGTACACAGAAGCAGCTCACAGAATGCATCCTCAATGCAAACAGGAACAGCAGCAGTTGGGATTTGCCAGAAGTGTCACAGCATGTGACTCCTGCCACATTCCCTGAACAATTTTCATGTACAGCCACAGAAAATTCCATGCCATTTCACATTAAAGGAGAGCTCTCAAGCCTTATGTACAATGTTATATTAATAAACTTCAATATATGTATTTCCACAGTGGAGTTTCCTCTGTACCAAAACTCTAATAAATGTACCAGTCTTCAAAACCCAGGTGAATTTTGGTCTAATTACCATTTATACTGAACTTTTTTTTTTTTTTTGCATAAAGTATTTCATGCACTCATTTTTTATTATTTTT
>VZTT01045249.1:814-55764 GCA_013400855.1 Buphagus erythrorhynchus
CCAAAACCAAACCAAAAAAAAAAAAAAAAAAAAAAAAAAAGAGTGGAGGTTTTTTTTGCATGACACATAATTATTATTACATAACATAAAACAAGATTTGCAGCATCCCAGATTTTCCTTTGAAATTAGCCTCCTGGTTTATCAGCAGGCAGATGATCTATGGTCAGTTAAGCTGGATCAGGAGTGAGAGATTTCTCACATGTTTCCACAGTGGAAAATAAGGAAGAGGGAACAACGGGATCTCAGGGTACCTGATGACAAAGAGTGAAGGTCCTACTTCACTGTCCTTACAGGACTGTTTGTTGTACAGGAAAAGGGTGCACTTTGGAGTAGAGGAGTAGCACACACATACTGTTCAATATCTTTGGTGTTTTCTTCCCACAGTGTCTTGGGCTTGTATATGTTACACATGGATCTTTATCTTATGCAAAGTGCTGTTGTGCATTAGTCATGCATTACTATTCCACTTTGGTTTGCACAGAATCAGATGCCCAACTAAACTGATTTGTTCAATTATCGCACTTAAGTTTCTAGATTAGCTACAGCCATCAAAAATCTTCTGTAAGAAAACAACATAATCAAATAGAGATGGGAACTGGCCTGCGGCAGGTGTCACTTTTATTTATTTGAGTGTCCACTTAAACTCCAGAGCAACAACAATGTGGCAGCTAGATTGTACCTTTACACCAGGAAAAACCTGCAGGGAGGTTGGATGGTTTCTTTCAGCTGAAGAGTTTGAGACCACATTTTCATTCCAGAAGGGCTTGATAAATAAAAATTATTGATTTTGCCGAACACAAAATCAAAAGAGATTGAATCTCTGGGAAGGGACTAGGTGCAACCTTTTGTCCTACTATGTGGCCTGATAAAACTAAAATTGAGAGTGAAGATTTTAGTCACATGCAAGCAGTGTGGTACAGGGATGTAGTTGCAGTTTTTATTGTGCAGATCTCTGAGCATTCTCAGATGAAGAAAGCTTTTCTAAGCTTGGTGGCAGCATTTGTCCCCTTGCTGGGAATTCACGGATAAACTCTGGTGAGACACTGAGCAGGGGCGGTCGGGGAGTGGAACATGAATTGCTCTGCTGATCCTGCACCTGTGAAATGGCGCAGAAGGAAATGGTTTGGCTAGCATAAATTAAGGCAGCACTGAGACTCATCTAACATACCTCAGGAATTCAGCCTGCCAGCACAAAATTAGACAGTGTAAAAATCTGGCTAAACACTACATATCTTCCATAGCTTCTGAGAGTGACACAGCCAAGTGACATTGTCAGAGCTCTTCAATATTAGAAAGAAAATAACACTGTTTAAGTAATATGTTTTGTAAACACAACATGCACACCAGGGTATTTAATGTGTTAGCTAGTTTAGATGAACCTTTGGATGTTTTTGCAAGGAAAATAATCTTTTTGTAATGAATCCCATCCAGCAAAAAGAGATCCAATTCAGACTAATTTCCTAGGCACGACTGCAGTACTTAGGACGACATTATAAAGACATGACTAATTAGAATCTTTGGAAATCTTAGAGTAAGTATAAAGACTAATCTTTTATGACAAACTATCTCAGCTTGTTCACAGTGAAGACCTTTGATCTGTCTAGTTGAACTGGCCTACAGGCTTTTAGTTGCAAAGGAGGAATCTCACAGGCTGCCAAAGCGGGTACACTGATCCTAGTCTTCCTCTTTTAAACTTAGATCAATAGTTCTTTATTCCAGTAGCCTCCCATCCATATAAGGAGTGTTCAATGTGTATCAGTGGACATGCACCCTATGCGAAAGGGCGTCTTGCAGCCATGCACGAAATCAAGCATCATAGGACCGGGAGCATGCCATGGACAAGGCAGAGGTCAGTGCAACTAAGATGCTTCAGGCCCCTCACCTGAATCTGCTACAGCAAAGTTACAGAATCTGAAGAGATGATGGAATGAAAATTTGCAAAGACAAAATTTAATTTTTTTAGCATGAAGCAGCAGATTCTAGTTAATTGACTGGTGGTAATGGTTTTTACAAGGCACTAGTAAAGGTCAAGATCATAATAGACATTTCAGCTCCTGAAGATTTATGTTACAGTTGTTCTTCTTAAGCAGGTGAGTCCTTATCTGTCAACAATACAGAAGCTCTTGCATAGTTTCTTAATCCAGAGAGCCCAACCAAAAAGATTTCATTCTGAATTTGGCCCAACAGAAAATTCAATCAAGCCATAGTTCATTCCTTGCCACCCTCTTTCTTGTAGGCTGCTGAGATGGCAGCCAGACACATGCTACAGACCCGACAAATTGCTCTGGTAGCCCTCTCTCTTCCAGACATTTCATGAAGACCTTAGTTACCTCACTGACACACAATTAGCTGTGCAACTCTCAAGGGACAAATATGCCGTCTTTCACAGCCTTATGATGGGAAGGTACCTTATGGTACCTGATCACATTACAGGAGGACAAGAAAATAATGTTCTGCCATGTAACCTTATTCACTGGATCCCCTTTTTAGGAAACTGAGTATGTGCATTCCATGGTGGTCTGTGTTTCCATCTGCGGCCACAGGATAAAGTGGTCATATAATGGAGAAAGCCTTCAGGATATGATCCTCCGTAATGGACTGACACTAGATCTAATAATGATCTTCCCCTGCAAGAGAAGATCAAGCCATTTCAACTGTCCTCTTTGCCAATGGTTTCTCCGCACCCCATCGTTTTGCGGCTCTGCAGTGGGAGCCAGCTGCTCGGGGTACGGCGGCTGAGAGCTCAAGCAGCGAGCGCCGTTCGAGTCGAGGGCGCTGCAGAGCCGCGACCGGCCCTGCCTTGAGTCACCGCGAGGGCACGGACGTGTCCATGCACAGGCTCCTGTGGGCAAGTCTCTACGCCTTAGCAGCAGCAGGAAACTTGCTTCTCCACCCTAGAGCTGCACCTTGGCCTGCTTTTCCCTCCTCCCCAGCGAGCAGAGGGCGCTCCGCCCTCAGAAGTGGGGCCTCGGCACATTCCTGGGATGTAGCTAAACCACACGCACACATGCACACCCTAGGAGACAAAAAACCCGAGCTCAGAACTGCGAGCTGGGAAAAGGGTGGTTGAAAGCCTCGGAAAGGCAGGCAGGCAGCAGCAGCCGGCGAGGCGGGCAGGGTGCGGGAGGCCCGGGGGGCGCAGCGCCCGCGGCCCGCCAAGGGCAGCCTGTGCCCGGTGGCCCGGTGCCGGTGCCCGCACCGCCCCGCGGGATGTACCCGCTCCCAGCTCGTTGTGCGGCACAGCGGAGAAGCCACAATGCCAGCCACTGTATGGGGGGGATGGGGGGTGNTGCTCCCATGCCAGGCCCCCTTTTTTTTTTTTTTTTTTAATTCTTTCCTTGAGGCTGTGGAAATAGAGAAAAAAAAAAAAAAAGAGAGAAAGAAAGTAAGAAAAGAAACGAAGGGGAAAAGCAAGCCCAATACTTATCCGAGGCTCCAAAACAAAACAGAGAAACGTGAGAGCACGGCCCTCCCCAAGCACAACTGCTCGCGGGCTCAGATTTCCTTTCGGAGGGGTCATGGCTGCTGCAGTCACGGGTTTGGAACGCAGCTGGTCCTGCCTGCAATAAGGAGAAAAAAAATCCCTGCTCTTCTGCAAAAGGCATTTGCCTCCTTTTGCTTCACAAGCTCATTGTGCTCAGACGAAAGGAAGCCATTTGCAAAACGCTTGGGGCACTAGATCCCCGTCATCTTCAGTGGGTCATTCCCCCTCATCACTCTCAGCCCCTTCCATACACCCTGCCACCTGACCTGGGAGGGAAGGGACATATGCATGTCCCTCTCGTGTGCAATTCAAGTCACATACCTATAAGCACTTCCATTTATCTCAGACAGTCCCCATGATTAGTGTGGGGTGTACACATATGAGAGAGGAAAACTGGCTAAGGTACTGTCTGAAACATTTCGCATGTCCCTAATCACCCAAAAGGCACAAAGCAGCATGGAGTAGCACAGAGCACTCTCTTGCATCAGCCAGGCCATACTGCCCACTCCTTTCCCCCTGGGTAAACCACAGCAGGTGATGGTGCTGGTGCAGCGGGTATTTTTGTTTGCTTTGTGTAAGGAAGTAACAATTACCAATGACAATAAATGCCTCCTCGAGTCAGAAGTGACCTGAAGCTCCTGAGTTGCATACAAGCAGTTGCAGTGCAGCTGCCTTGCCAGTGCTGGAGCAGGGCTGCTAAACTTAGAGGAGCACCTACCCCTCTTTCCTCCACTCAGGGAGTCACACCCTAGTCTTTCAAACCAGAAAAACAAGGATGAGGAGAAAAGCTTTCATGTTTCACTGCCATTATCATAGGTCATAACTGTGTTAATGTGCTATCATGCTGTTTACATGGGTATGTGTATGGATGGGTGTGAACAACCCTTAAGAAGGTATGAGATTTTCTAGGAGAGACTCAAGTGGGCACACATACACCACCTGAAGCAGCTGGATGAGTGCCTCACCAGCAGTCACCTCTGTACATGGGCAAGAAGCCATCCAGAGGGAAGGGCAGTCCGTGTGCACAGGATACAGTCCTTATATGCTGTACTATTTTGTCACAGCCCCTGGTCTGCAGAGCTGGGGCCAGCTGGGGAACTTGGAGAGTATTTCTGTTTCGTCAGGTGACTAGCTAGAGAAGAAGGTACAGTACTCTCTAGAAGACGAAGATGGGGCAGATACATTTATTTATTTTATTGGAAGAGACAGTGTGATATTTCAGGGTTTCCCCATAGCCTTTCAGCCATGTGCCCTAGGTAGGACAGCAATTAGGTTATGCCCCCCGGGGAACTCCTCTCCTTAATCCAGCTCCTGGCACTACAAGACACTGCACTGATACTTTGCAGATTGGCAGGAAACACCATGAAGCCCATGTGTGCTTAAATACTTCACATTACACAGCAAATGCTGTTCTGGCTGCCTGAAACACTGCAGCATTTGGACTCTCTCTCTCTGAGAAGATAAAGCATCCTCATAGCATAGCTGTGTTTATCCTGAAACCCTCATGACACTCTTTGTCTCTGAGCTGGTCATTTGGAGCTCACAGCTTCCTCTGAATGTTATCCTCACATGGAAGCCATCCTGCTCAGGGTATCCCTACCACCACTCAGTGTCTATCCTTTGTTCTCAGCCTGGATTCCCGCTTTTTAGCCAATACAACTGTAGCATAGTGTCTTGGTAATCACATTTCTATCACTTTGCAAATAAGCCTTGGCTACAAACAAATGCTCTGCTGAATTTTTCTTAGGCATCATGGATACTAAAGGGTTATTAGTGCTCTATTCAAGCCTATGTTGGCAGTCCCCACCCTTCTCTAGATTGTTATGCAAGCCCAGTTGGAGTTGCTATTAAATATGAGACAAGACCTCAGTTAAATATGTATTAAGTTACAGATTTCTAGGGTGTTACCAACTTTCTAGAGATACCACATGTGACTCACTGAACTAGATGACAGACTATGAAATAAGTTATTTCATCTGGTCATATTTATCAGAGCAGGTTTGTCCTGCCTTTTTTTACAGGGATCACTGTCTCATAAGTAGCAAGCAAGCAAAATGAAATCTGTTCTTACAGGTGTTGCTTTCTGCAGTTCATTTTTACTGTATTCCAGTCCCACACACCTGATCATACCCTGGTTAACTGAACTGAAACAATTCAGTCCCCTCTGATGCAAAGATTTTGGAGGAAGACACCTCAATTTCTTTGCGTCATTGTTCAATGGACAAATTCTGTAGATGGGACTCCTATCCTAATGGAAATGGTGTGTTAAATTATGGAGAAAAATCAGCACTTGTCATTTTTCTAGAAAATAAAATGTCCTGGAGCATGCTTTTCCTCCCTGGTTGCTTCCCTGTACCCAAGGTACCATCTTCCCTGTTCCCAGGTACCATCTGTGAACCTCTGCCAGAGCTCCTGACCAAAAACAAATAGCATGCCAAAGGTAAGTGGGCTGGAGCCTTAGTCTGCACCTTGTCACTGCTGAGGTGCTGGGCACCTCTAAAGGGATAGTAAGTCCTTCAAAAAGGTAGCTGAAAATTCTCCTTACATAGGGAAATATCTGTCAGATGCTAGCTAAGAGAGGTGCCCTACCCATCTGGCCATATTGCAGAAACAGGTGGCATTTTGGCCACAAGCCAAGAGCTCCTTAGCTGTTCAAAATGGGGACCTTCGTATCCTAAAGACTGAAGCCAAGTAAAAGAAGCTCTTATCTTTCTTTGTCCCTGTATCAGATCCCAGTCTTAGGGCATGTGGCTAGGATAGACATGCCAATAGCTGCAGGCAGAAGAAACCTTCTGTTTTATAAATACCAGCTTCCACCCAACTGCCTTTTACATACTAGGCTGGTTTTTCATTGGTGAAGTGAGTTTGAAGAAGGGACTAGGACAGTAAGAAAATGCAGCCTAAAGTCAGATTCAGCGAAGAAGTAAAGACTAACATGACCTCAAAGAAAAGAGCTGAGACTCTCTGCTGACAGAACTTTGCAGGGGTTGAGAGGAGACAGGTTATAACAGGCTGGCTGGAGTCACAGAAGGGCTGGGAGAGGGAGAGGTGTAAACTTGGGAGCATATGCTCTCCAATGACTTCAGTCTCTGTGCAAAGGAGTGTGCACAGCTTCATGAGGGGTGAATGGGGGTGAATGCAGGGGACTGCTGTGGTAGACTTGTCTTCTTTTCTAACCTCTAGAAACTGGTTCCTTTAGAAGAGATAAGAGCATGTAGGCAGACTTGAAATGAGGACAGGAATCCTGAACTCGGTATGACTTCTAATTGCTTGTTCCAGACACAGGATGTGAGTCCATTCCAGGCTCTGGGAAGTCCAAAGGACAATTTAGCCACACAGGAGGGATCTTCCTGCATCCCTGCACAACATAGAAGCAAGGTGGTCTCTGGGTGACAGCAAAGATCAGGAGGGCAGGGATTCTTGACCCTTTAACACTGATTTTGCAATGAAACATTTTGGCTCGTAAGTCTGTTTCTCCCTCTGATTTTATCTTCTCTTTTAGAAAATGATGCAAATAAAGCTGAGCTGCCTCATGGCTTGTGGATATCTGTACTATACTAAATAGCCCTCCAAGGAGAGGAGTAAAAAAGGGTAAAGGACTAATATGAGCCTTTGCAAGGACCTGTGTTCATGCCAGGAAAAAGTATGAGCCACAGTCCTGCTCCAGATCAATTCCCCAGCCTCTTCCAGTCAACTGTGACTTTTGTTAATGCCTATCCTGGGGCTAAAAGAAGGTAAGGCCAACAGTTCAGTTTGCTTTGACAGGACTGAGCCCTGCTTGAAAACACTAGGAAACCTCCTGAGTCAGCAGCTCACTTGCTCCTACTCTTGGAATAGCTGAGATTCCCGGACATAGTAACTTGACTCTACTCCTGGCTCAGGGCAGCCACAAGCTGAAAGGCAAAATAAAATCCCCTCCTGGCCCATTAACGAGGCCTAATCTGGGTTCAGGAGAAACCAGTCTGACTGATGAACTCCCCTGGCTCAGGGGCTCTGGCTGGGGCTGGGAGAGTTATTCTTTCCTTATTCAGCAGACAGGAGGATATTAATGGAGAGCATATGGGAGGGGAGGGAGTGCTGTGGATATTGCTGGAGGACAGCCAGACTGCATCAAAGCCCCAAAAAGCCTATTCTCTATCTGGGCAATGCTAAAACAGGCCATGGAGAGACGAGAAGTCCAGCTGTGATACGGGGGAGTTAGGAAAAAAGCCCTCTGCTTTCCCCAGCTTTTTTACTCCCACTCCTGATGGAACAACGGGGCAGTATTGTCACATAGTCCTGTAGGCATGGTATTCATAGTGGAAGCCTTTCTGGGGAAGAGCACGCTTCAGCCAGTCACCCTGTCCTGAGAGTCATGCTACTTTCAGGGAAGCAACAACTGCCTCTGTGCTTGCAAAGTGCCATGTAATTTATGGTGCTATAGAAATGATGAATTACAACAGTCCTGCAGTATAGAGATGGAAAAGCCCTGTTAACTCCTCCAGCCCATCTCCCAGAGCTGATGCAGTACTGTTGCCTCTCACATATTTCCTGTGTCTGTCTGGACATGTTTAGAACAAGCAAGCAACTGAGGTTCATTTATTTTTCACTCCTTAATTCTACTTTAAAAATAACCTCCAATGTGATTAAGGTGGTGTGGATTACCCAGACACTTGGCTATGTCAAGAAGGATGGAAGAGGGTGCATCACAGCTGGCCCACATCTGCCTTACCTTAAAGATAAAATGGAGGACTGCCTAGTGAAGACTTGATCACAGCCTGAACTACAAAACTCGCCATTAAGTAGGAGGGCAGCTAGAACCAACTCTGGTAAAAATTAGGTGTGTCCTTTTTGGCTCCTGACAATCTTAATGTAGCCCTGACTGAGGCAGCTTTTGGGCATCCATGATGCTTGCTCTTGCATCATTCACCAGATCTTAATTAACTAAGGAGCCTGGCTTGTTTAGCCTGGTGAAGGGGTATATAATTGCAATCTATAAATAAATACTTCAGGGGGTGAACATATGGGGAGGAGAAAAAAGCTATTTAAAGATAAAGGACAATGCTGGCACAAGAACAAATGGGTATGAAGTAGCCATGCATACATTTAGGCTAGGGATTGTCAGGTTTCTAATGCTGAACACATTGATGTTCTGTGAAGGCCAATCAACAGGTTTAGTAAGGCCAAAAGTCAAGCTGGTTTTAAGAGGCAGCTAAACACATTTCCTCAGCTGATTGTACAAAATGGCTAGCTATGCAAGGAAAGGAGCTGGACTTGGGAAGCCCAGAAGGAATGTCTTGAGGCATTTCTGGCTGCAGTAAGTACAGGATGAGTTCTGGCTAACCAGCTGCAGGGCACAGTAGGAGCAAGGTGGGAAAAAACAGAAGACTAATAAAACCTGAGAAATTTCAACTGCACCTTCACACTGCCTTTCAGTACCTGAAGGGGCCTCCAAGAAGAATGGAGGGGGACTTTTTACAAAGGAATGTAGTGACAGGACAAGGGGCAACAGTTTTAAAGTGCAAGAGGCTAGGTTTAGATTAGCTATAAGGAAGAAACTTTTTACAAAGAGAGTAGTGAGGCAAGGGAACAGGTTGCCCAGAGAAGATGTGGATGCCCAATCCCTGGCAGAGTTCAAGAACAGGCTGGTCAAGAACAACCTGGTTTAGTGGAAGGTGTCACTGCCCATAGCAGTGAAAGGCAAAATAAATTAATAAATTTTTTAGTTAATAGATAGGGGTTGGAATTAGATGATTTTTAAGGTCCCTTCCAACCCAAACCAATTCTACCATTCCATGATGATTCTATAAAGCATAGCAGGCAGATTATAAATCCAGGTAACACTGGAAACTGAAACTAACCCCTCTCCAATGAGTAGGCTGGCTGGCTTGATTTAGAGAAGTTTATGGGGACAGGAGGACATTATGATCAACAGGCAGGAAAAAGTATCTGTGATTTGTTTGTGTGAAAACCTAGGCAAGAGAAAAGAAGTAAAGAAATAATGATTGGTTTTCTTGTGAGCAGTTGAGGTAGGGAAGCTCTTAAATTTTGTTTTGCCATCCTTAGAGGCAAAAAGATGTCCTGCGCCAGAAAACCTTAAGCCATGAGAACATCTTGTCATGTTCTCCAGTGAAGTAACAGCTCAGTCTGACCTCAGGCTGAGACCAATACATGGTCTGCATGCAGTAATCCTTTTCTGTGAAGTCATTTGCCAAACAGACAGTGGGTGTCTTTCCCCATGGCTTTCCTGCAAAAAAGAATGTGAGAGACCTTGACCCTTGACTAATGCATGCTGGAGAGGCAGATGTCCAAATCTTAGCGGTCTTATCCAACTGCAAGCTATAACAATAAATCACATACTCCAGTTTACACCACCAGTGCAAACAAGATAATGGACCTTATTCCAGAGAAAGATCTGCTGTAATATAGCATTTTGTTTCATCCTGTTCCTGCTGAGAGTAGACAGACAGGCAGCGGAGAAGACACAGCTACACAACTGGCACGGACCTCTCGTACTGAGGGAATTTTCCTGTGGGAATCTCCTGCCTGTTTGAGTTCTCTCTATGCTCCATAACCACTGCAAAGCAAATTTAGCAGAGAGCAGAGAATCCATCTTAAAATGCCTTAGGGGGGACAGAAAATACGGTATAAATGGAACTGCAGCGATGTCTCTTCTAATTCTTGTAATCTGTCACCTAGCTCTGGCAGTGATAGGTACTTTAGAAACCCACAGACAGTCTGAGTATGATTTGATCACATTAGTGGTGGCCTGTGCATCAAGAGATTCAGAGGTTTTATTCAGAAAGGCATTAAAATAAAGACGGTTGTGCTTTCAAATCTCTTGTCTAGAAAGAGGTTATCTCCTAAGGCTGGCTTTACTCCTGACATTTCTCATTCTTTGCTTTTCTTTACAGACCAGAAATAGAACATGAAATGCATTGTCTTGCTATTTCCATCATTCTGCAGTCAGGCTCAGCATGAATCTGAGGCTATGAAGGTGGGAGGTGATGAGCTGAGTCAAGTCTGAAATATGGTTCCTAGAAGGATATAGATGTGGTTTCTGTGTAAGTCACCAGTTCAGGTCTTCTGGGTATTGAAAGGTGATGACTTATGCTCTGTGAGAGCTGTTATGCTCCCTTGAATAGAGGTAGAGGGTTTCCATCCAATTACTAGCTAACTTTATGCAGTAGTCTTGGAAGCTGAGAACTGTGTGAATGAAAGCACCAACATATTCACTGGGGAAGAGCACACAGGGGAATTTTGTCCTGTCACTACTTGCATTTTCCTGGCTGTATGAAGCTTAGGTATTTTTCATCGTCTGTGTTTAAAGTTCTTGGCCTGTTAACCTTCATGAAGTTGAATCAACTATAAAGATAGGAGAGAAGATGAGAGGAAAAATTATTTTCCTTTGAGGGAGGACTTTTATTTTAGATGCAAAACAACAGATTTTTTTCCTTTGACCTCCAAAAACCAACGAGAATTTATCAGTCATTTTCACATTTTTTAACTGACATTTTAATTTTCTTCACAAAAACATTTCAAACATTGAGGACCTCAGTAAATCTCTAACGCACTTGTTGAAAAGTGTTCACACAGACCATAAAATTGTAACTCTGGATTTGTACAATTCATGCTTATGGTCAGCCATGTCAAGCTTTAAAGAATCTACCACTTCAGCTATCACAAAAAGGCAGTAAATCTGGATTATGCATTGAAAGTGCTCAGGGAGTCTGGGTATTTATACCAATGAAATGCCAAAATATTTTACTGACATGCTCCATTTTTTACATTCTTTTACTAGCAGTTAATTTTTTTATGTGTATATATATATTTTAATGCTGACAGTTAAATTTTGGCTAATATTAGTTTGCAACTGGTTAGGCCTTCTCTCGTCAAAACAGGAGTCTGAACAATTTCACACACGTGGCACCTTGGGCAGAAGATAGTGGAAACATTACTGATATGTCCATGGCCTGGGCTGAATATAGTTAGAGCTACCTCTTTGGAAGATCTCCAGATGTCATACACAAAATTCCTGGCTGTTTCCATAGCAGTGATTCACTGGGGTGTTGCTGCTAAAGAACCCCTGTCAGCCCCCAGTGTCCCCACACAGGACCAGAGCTGTGAAATCATGAAGGAGAAAGGGGTGACTCAGTAGGGAATCTTTCTTCTGCATCAGAAGCACTTTAAACCACCCGAGGTGGTTTAAACCATCCCACCAAGGGATGCAGGCAGCTAGAAATATAAACTGAAGCATCTGTGGAGTGTCCATCATATGGTACCATTAGGAGAGGTCCAAGTCAACCCTAGTACCCAAAGCAATGCAGTCATGTTAACATAGTGCTGTCATCTGGGCTCCTTAGCCGCTATTTTAAATGTATGCACTGCACAGAGATACATTTATTTCCTGACCCAAATTAGGTCTCTTATCTAATTTTCAGCACCTCTGTATGATACTGCTTGGTGCTACACAGGTGCTTTCTACTGGAAGGGTGCCAGAAGCACATTTTATTTACAATAGGAAATCTCAAAACAATGAAGTCACACAAAACTGGTGCATAAAAGATTTAAGTATATAACTAACTCAGATCAAGCTCACTGAGGCTAAAGGAAGACTGGAAACATGCTCATGGAGTCCAGATTCAGCCACTTGGTGACCTAATACTAGAAAAATGGTATGGAATTTCTGATGCTGCTTTTAAACAGTTCACAGTGTTTCAATCCTGACTTCCAGGGCCCCAGTACCCTCACGTGGGCCTCCCCTCACCCTGCCCACAGCCCAGGAGCCCATTTCAGGCCCTAAACAGCAACATCACAGGATGCTGGTCTCCAACTTCCATGAGGAAGCTGACATGGCAGCTCAGCCTAGGCCTGCCCCCATCCCCAGGGAGGTGCCCAATGCCCAGGGTAGGGCTGCCTTGGTGCCCTTGACTGGGGCATTGGGGTGAGCCTGGGCTGGCAGGCCCTGCCCTGCTACTCTGTGGCTTTCCCTGAAGCTCCCTACACTCCATCCCCAGGGGCTCACCAGCCCTTGCTGTACCCTGATGCTGATTCCTCTATGCTCAGCAGCTGCTGCCTGGCTCTTTCCTACAGGTCAGGATGTTAAGAAGAAAGGTCAAACTCCAAAGATAACCAATTAATCCTGCAAAGCATAACCAAACTAATGATCATAACCATGGTCTCCCTCCTCCTCAGAGCCCAGAACACATACTTAAAGGCATAATTGAATATAAAACATATACTTAATTCTTGGCAGAAAGAGAAACTGCTTTTGGATTTGAAAGCCCAACTACTCTCTCAGTACATAAGGAAGGTTTGGTTTTATTGTATTGCTGTTCTCTCCTCTAAACAGCTCTAACTTCACACTTTGAGTCCTTCTGGCAAGTATTGATATGCTTGTTTCTTGCTATGGAAAGGATACCATGAACCTGTCATCCTTCAAACTGTTTCTCAGCTCACATTTGCTGTGGTGTCTCTGTGAGTTAGGTATGAACTCTAATAATTTAAAGATAGTTAATCCAGTATGGTTTGTTGAACTTCCTAAATATTTACAAATATTTGACAGAGCAAGTGAGAAAAACTCAATTAAATTACATTCCTAGCTTTTCATCTCTCTCCAAGTATGATATGGTAGTTATGGATGACTTTACTACAAACCCCAGGGAACAGTTTAGGTATCAAGAAGTTTTGGAAAAAAACCCCAGAAATTCAGATATTAGAAACCATTTGAAAAGTCAGCTTCTGCCACATTATGGCACTGGAGGCCATGCAGTGAACCCTTCCTTGCTCTTTGTCCTTGACTGCTCCCTTAAGTCCAAGATGCACAAATGAATCAGCATATCAAATGGCAGATCATGACTGAGGCACATTCTCCAGGCAAAGGAGGCCCAAGCAAAGCTGGTCAGGTTTAAGGGGAGGCTTCAGATTTGCCCTGAAGATCTTTCAATACAGTGCTGGGCTTTGCCATTCAAAAGCCAGAGGGACATTATGTTTACATAGTGTTATATTTTAAAGCAGATGCAGATGGAAGACAACTGTGTTCAAGACCTGCAGTATTACACAAATGTTTGAATAACAGCATTATGTCCTGCTGACCCTGAGAAGAAATCTGCTCTGGAAGCAAGATGGTCACTAATTCTTAGGTGCTGTAGTAATATCAACATTAACAGGCTCATGCTGTGAGAAGGCAGCCTTGTGTCCTATCTCAGGGCACTCTGGGGGGCATTAAAAAAAATCCATACTGGAGCAATGGTATGGAACATAAGAGTGCTTGTAAGAGATCTTTCTTTATTTTCAGGCTATAGCCATACAATCTGAGCAAATATAGATGGCACATATAGCCACGTGGAAGATTTCATTCTTTCCAGCTGGTCCTCATTACCATTTGCTTTCAATAATTTCAAGGAATACTGTAGCTGCCATTTCCAAGTCTCTGTCAGAATTTCTTCCAGGGAGAGGGATTCAGGTGGCTTTAGTTGTTCCATTTTTTTTTCACAAAGAAATCAGACTTCTTCTCATACAGTGCAATAGGGGCACTGTGTCCCCAGAAGGGACTAATTATCATTTCCTGGCTCAACACTGGAGGTAGGTAACTTACAGAAATAATTCTGCAATTTGTGACTACTGTTGCACACTGGAGCTGGCACTCTTAGGATAAGGTTTGGAAATTAATAGCCTGTTTACAAAGGAAGTCCAGTGTAGTCAGGACTGGCTTGTTCCATAAAGAGTACAGAAGGACTCCCATAGCACTACTAAAATAATAGGAAAAGTAACAGGGATTGCTACAGGAATGAGTCATAGGCGTGCAGAAAACCCAAAGGAGGCACTGATTTTGTCAGATGCACAAAGGCAGCTGTCACCTCCTCCCAACAGCCATTCGGGGAGTGGATGGTGAGCAATGCATAGACAGCCATCTTGTTTCTAGTCAGACTCAAAAATCCTTGTTTGCCAAGTAAGAAGGAACAAAAATGTGTTGAGCAAAATATTTAATTTTTCGGTGTCTATGGGGAAATCAACAGACAATGGGATGCAACATAAAAAGCACATACATGAAAGACTGTTATTTAAAACCAGTTGACATAGTCATTTTCAGTGGAATCTGGCTGGCTGTAGCCAGTATTTAATTCAAAAATTCTTCAGGAATGAAGGTCTTTTGCAGGCCAGCTTTATTTGGCTGGGGTTGGGTTTTGCGTTTTCCCACATCTCGCTTGCTGAAGTTAGAGGTTGATGGCAGGGAGCCCAATTCCTCTGCCTCTTCCTGTGCTGGACACAGCCAGCCAGCATCACCTCTTTGTTAAATTGTCTGCTAGAACTGCTGTATTCAAGAGAGGCTGGTGTGAGGCAGGGAAGGACCAGGATCACCTGATCTCCTTTCTGAGAACAGAGCAAAAGATTATCTGAACGACGATCCATAAGGAATAAAAGAAGTTAAAGAAACCACATACAGTCCAGAATGGCTAAGTATGGTCCCATGGCAATAACGGCTTTCCTGTTTGATAACCCAGACGCCATTAAGGGCTGTAAAAAAGAGGCTTTCTTGCACAGCAGACAACAGCAGCAAAACACTTGCTCCTAGAAATAGACAGTGAAAGTGAAAATAATGACAATGCTAAAGAACCTTTCTGAAACACTAACCAAAAAGAAATTACATAATAATTTTCTACCCCATAAGAGAAGTACAGTTGAACTAAGGTCATTTAGAAACTCTGCCTTTACAAATGAGGGATACAAAAATTAGTCCTGCTCGAATGTTCAGCAACACATAGCAGGTAGAAAATACACAGTAGGCTGGTGTGGTTGAGCTACTCCCACACAAAGCCCCTAACATGAAAACAGTAAGGTAACCAATCCAAAGCCATCCTTAAATCAATAATACACTCCACTACACTCCTTTCTCTTGTACACCTCACTTGCTTTCATTCTGTCTCCTGGGATGTTCAGCCCAGGTCTGCTAAAACTGAGGTATTGTCTCTTGTTGACTCTGGCACGCAGGGGGGCAGGGAGCAGCTGATATGGCAACTCCAGATGTGCTTTTTCTATTCTTTGAAACTGTTCATCAGAAAAACAAAAAGCTCTCAGTTGCCATGGAGACAGTATCTCTAGCACTGATGTATGCAGTGGGCGGCAGCAGCTTCCCGGCTGCAGAGACGCCCAAGACCCAGTACTTCAGCAAGCTACTCACTGATGAGCATGCTCTGAAGCAGAGGGCTCAAGCTTGGATGACAGACAAGACTTCCCCGAGGTGGCCAAGAAAATGAGAAATTGGAGGATCCAAGGATATGTGGATTTTGCACCTGAAAAAAAAGTCAAAGTGATGTTAAAGTGAATTTGGAGTCAAGGAAAAGCTGTACAAATCCCTGAGAGGCAGTATACAGAGAAAGCTGGTAGCCTCTTTTGAGATGGAAACATTTCCAGAGATTTGAATTATTGCCTATATAGAGATAATAGTAGAAACAGTGGAGAAAATAAGCAAGATATTTTTGCAAATGGAGAAATTTTTTTTCCCGGAAAGCAGTGAAAATGCTATCTTTTGAATCACTTAGAACTTATATCTGCACTCAGTAAAGGAAATTATCCTCTGCTGGTCCCCAGGAGACACATGAAATGAGACCAATTAGGATTTCTCCAGCTCTAAATACAAGGACTGTGCAAAGACATACTTTACCCTTATTATGTTTCAAAGTGAAAATGAATAGTGTTTGCCCCAGTTGAATTAAAATCAGGCCTTGCATTATGTAAAAAAAACAGAGAAGATTATCTGTTCTGTCCTTAAAATCTCTGAAAACATGACCACAGGGTTACCTGATTAACTGGGAATACCTGTTATGAAGGCCAGTCTTAACAGTGTCCAGTTGATGATATCTCAAAGGACAGTGAGAATATCAGATAATCCATATGGCCTTGAGTACATTGCATTATACAGGGAAAGAAATTTCACTTGAAACAGGGATGTGATCTCAAAATATGAAACTTCTACCTCTTGTGTATACTGTATTTACCATATCTGATTACCACTCTTTTCCCAGGCAGATACTGCTAGTGATCAGAGATTATCCAACCTATTTTACAGCCCAGATCTTATAAATGGGCCCCTTTCATTTCTTGTGCAAAATGGTACATCCTAATTGAACTTACAGAAATTACCTGAATTATAACAACATTTGTATTATATTGAATTATAACTTGAATTATAACAACAAACGACTGTTTGGCTCTGAAGTGGGAAGCAGGACTAGCAGCCGCAAAGTGTACAGAGTAACCTCACTAACAAAAATTAGGCCATGGGACTGCTAGAAGAATTGAGTTTTGGGTTATCCCATGACACAGAAATAGATGTGACCTGCTGGATGTGCTCACAACAACACTGGAAAAGGTCTGGAGTTCTGCCCACTCTCATCTACATTTTTCTTCCCAAACCAGTTTTGCTTCATTACTGTTCAAGAAACTGAGAACGGCTGCTGATAGGAAGAAGCCCTATTAGCAAAGACACCCTCCTGGAGGTGGTAAGGAATAGACATTAGGCTGCTGTCTAAATCATGCAGCAGTCTAGCTAGCCAGGGCTTATTCCTCCTGACATCTGCTTTCTGAGGTACTGCCATCCATATTAGATTCTGTCAAAAACCATTTTGCCACCAAGCTGAGTAGCTTCCTGGGACGTGTGTCGCTGCAGGGGGCCCACCATGCCCCATCCTTTGTCCTGGAGAGATGACATCCACCCTAACAGCAGGGACTGGTGTGGGTTATAATGCCTTTGTCCAGAAGCACTGGAGATCATTCTCCCATGGAGATACTCTGCATTTGGCTGGCTAAAATGGAACAAATCAACATTTTGCCACTGCAGAGTTAGAAATGCAGACACTCAGGACGCTTGCTCTGAAGCTATCTAACTCTGGAGAGTGTTCCTGTCAGAGCTCAGATGCAGAGGTGTCTGAGTGCGTGTTACCTTTTCAGATGAGTCCACGGGAAATATATGCTACAGGATGGGGCATGAAGAGTTCAGCAGGTGGTAAGGAGTGACCCCACAAACAAGTGCTATTTTGGGCACATGATACAGCAGAAGACTCATCTGGTTTTCAAAACTGAAATTCCTTTTCTGGGCCTAAAATAATACATGGCCGTATTGGAGAACCATGTACTAATTGGTATTTCAATTTGACCAATTTAATTTTGCTTCCTAAATTTTCCATATCATAGAAGGTTGGATGCAGCATCCTGCTACTTCAAATGTTGCATAGCATTGCTATGCTCTGTTAAATAACTTCCTTCTTCCTTGCCAGAAATAGCTACATTTCAAGAGTAAGTGAAGAGATCTTAACATTTATAGTTTCTAGACTAGAAACTAGAGCTTCTAGTTGGGATTGCTGAAATGTATAAACATAAACCTGTTTTGATTTTGCTGTCTGGAGAAGCAGCTGCTAATAGGGAGGATCATCCAGTATGGTCAGTTTAGCCACTCCACCAGAACCTGTCAGGTAAAGGGCATTTCTGCCCAGCTACTCTCTCCTCAATGCTTTCTGCTGTATTTAGATGTATTTAGATCTCTGTATTTAGATGACCTGAAAGACACTACTCTGGAGCCTGAGGATGACAGGATCCTTCACTAGTGCTGTTGTAAACTGTGACAGAATATTGAGTTGGTTTAGACCTTGAGCAAGCTGGTGGTGCTCCCCTTTCTTAGGAGCCAGCCCACTCAATAATAATGGAGGCTGAGGGACCAGTCAGAGGCTCTGGCAGGGTGACCAGGAGGGTATTGCTGCTGGCAGGAGTGTCTGAAGCAGTGACTGTGCCCAGCATGCCAGTGAGCTGTGTTCACTCATCCAAGAGCTGATTTAGCTCAGAGGTGGTTCATGAGACCTTGGCCCCTCTCCAGCTCTAGCCTTTCCCCTTCTCTCAGGAATAGCAGCATGGGTTAAAAGCAGAAGAACTGAAGAAAGCACAGCCTTACTTAACCACACATGGAAATACAGAAATGTCTACAGCAATATAGGGAATTAAGGGAGAGGAGGTAGAAGGACAGAGGGAGATAGAGGCGGGACGGAAGGAGAGGATGGCAGGGGATCTTTTCCAGCCCTGCTTACAAGGTGCGGGATAATTCATGGCTCTTGTTTACACTGCTCCAGACCACATCACAGACATTCCTGGTTAATGGCTTCCATCTGGAGCAGCCATGTGCTACCCAGCCTCCCCCTCACCATGCTGCCAGCAGAGGAGTGTCTCCCTCCAGACCTTCCCACTCTCCTACCTCTCATAGACTGCTGTCACTGAGAGGATTGGTGCATGCACCGTCTGTCCCCGGGACATTACTGTCACGTTTCCATGACCCAAGATAAGAGGACTGGGATATACCTCAGACAGCAGAAAGACCCATTAATGTGGGGCCCACAGGATGTGCTGGAAATGCAGTGCAGAGACACCCAGTCATTCTGCACAAGCTCGGCCTAAGTCCAGCAGGGATTATTAGCTCTGGCTCAGCATCAACCCTGCTGGACCTGGGCTGCTTCCCAACAGGACCACTGAAGTGTCTCCACATTGTGCCTCCCAGCACTCTGGGTTTGGGACGGTTTATTAGCTTGGGCACAGTGCCAGACAGGAGCTGCCTTTCTGCATCTCCATAGTGCTTGAACTAAGTGAGTTTCACTGTACTCAGAGCACAGTGGAAAGACACCTGCTTGGCTCTAAGGAAGTCCACCTCTGGTCAGGCTGGTACTAAGCCAGCCCTGGTGAATCCAGCAGGATTTGTGTGAAATCTCTCATTTGTCTTTGCACCATGGTTCCCAGCCCTCACAGCCCCAGCAGCAGGGTCCTGAAACACCTCGACTGGTTCTACCTGGGCCAGGTTTATCAGATTGGGATCTACATTTGGCAGAAGTGGCAAAGCTGCTCAGAGATCTGAACCAGATGTGGAAGCAGCAAGGCCACAGTCACACAGTGCAGCACAAAGCCTCCCTTTCTGAGTCCTGCTAGACCTGGTCTGGCTCAGCTTTCTCTGCATCTGCAGCAAAGACTGAAGTGCAGAGGCAGAGCTGTGTGTGGGCTCCATGACCAGAACAGAGAGGATGGTGGAAGTCAAAGGTACACAGTGGAACTGGAATGGCCAAAGGAGACAGTAGCAAAATCTGCTGCAGATCTGAGTGAGCAGCATCCAGAGTATCCAGCCTTCAGCTGGCCCAGAAGACAGCAAATGCAGCCTGCAAACTGAATTTAGACTATTATGACATGCAGAAAATTCAGGGAAGTTGGAATCAAACCCAGGCTACCACAGCAGTTAAAAGTTAATTTATTTATTGAGTATCCTACAAGGTCTTAGAGGTGTGGTCATGGGTTAAAGAAAGACACACAGGACGATCAGTTTCTCACTCTGCTCTCTTTGTTTGTGTCATGCTCTCTCTTGAACTCATTCTCTTGGCTAAGCAATCCATTCCCAGCATCTGTCGAGTCTGATCTGCTCTAAGCTCCAATGAGAGGCAGAAGAGGAGCTGAGATGGGAATTAAACAGAATCCCAGTCTGTGACGAGGCACTGAGACTCCTCACCGCACCCCATGCGGGTTGTCCTGTCATAAATCATCATTTGTCAAATTCAATAAACATCCTTAACACAAAAATGATGCTATCTCCGGGGAGCCTCAAGTGCCTGAAATTTTACGCAGATGTGGAGATACAAAAATATAAGGGAAGAGGGGAGGACGGGGGGAGGAGGAAGGAGGACAGATTTTGCATGGCAGAAAGGAGGATCTTTATCCTCTGCTCCATTCCCATCCTGTTGCCCTCCGCCTCACTGCCACACGTGCAGTCATGTACACTGTCTTCCTGGAAATGCTGCAGACCCGGCTCCTGGCACATCTTTTGCACAGTCTAAAAGCAAAAAGCAGGCTGTGTATGCAATATGGAAAATCCATCTACTTTGGAGGTCACAAGCCTACTACAAAAAGCTTCCCTGCTAGCCCAGAGACATGTGGATGGCAGGAGGTCCCTGTGGGACAACGTCCTGCTTTGGACAGAAGAGGTCATGGGGCACTTTCATTAGAAATCATGCTGCTGCCATTTCCACTCCCTGCCAGCAACATGAGAGCTGTAGCCTCAGTTATACACCCCATCCCTTATTGTGCAACAACAGGAGGCTGGAGAATAGGGCCACCTCGGGAGGCAGGGTTCAGCTGTGAAATCTCACTCCGCATTGGAATGTGCTGCACTCCGGCCAGAGCCAGGGACCAGCCTTATTGTAAGAAAAGGCTGAGTGCAGGCTGCTGTGACCACTGAAGCTTGAAAGGAGGCTTCATTTATGCACATACAGGTTGCATTCCACTGTACATTATCTATGCTTAAAATGCCATGTATGGAAAGCAATATATGCAAGTACCCACAACAGCCATTTTGTCTCCCTGTCAGGACTACAGTGCCTGTCTCCAAAATATAAAGTGTGAGTCTCTGAAGCTGCTTGAGCTGAAGTAGCAGACAGAGGTGACAGACCAGCATCCTCTGCAGATCAGGCACCAATGGGATACAGATCATGACATACCGTCATGACCTGCTGAAGCTTAGTCCAGCTGCATGAAGTGCATCCCAAATGAGGTCCTGCTTATGTGACACCCACCAGCATGACTGACATCTGGGCCAGGGAGGATAAAGCAGGCTTGAACAGCCACACTCTGAGGCTTTTGCAAACAAGATTTGGGCACAGGGAGACAGTGCAGTGCTCCTTGGTCAATGGCAGGCTCAGAGGCAGGCCAAGCTGCCAGCTTTCTTTGCACTTGCTCACACACCCTGTTGTCAATGAATCATTCAGGTCACTGCAAACAAATCTCTAACCACCTATCACCACTTATCCTTCTAAGATATGTGTGCTACAGAGCATTTTAGAAAGAGTGTGAAGTTTTCTGAAACCTTTTCCAGAGGGTATTTTGAATGCCTCTACTTGCTGAACCACACAGATAGTCTGGTATCACCAACTAATTGCTGAAGTGGCAGAGGGAAAGTATAAAACCACATTAAATTCCAAATAAATATTAAAAATACCTTCAGTAGATAAATATGCCTTGACTTTGAAGGTCAGAGTATTGATCCATCTGAAGGCTAGAAGCAAGTACTTTGTGCTGCACTTGTGATCCTCCACTTGTGGTTATTATCATTATTGGCATTATTGTTGCAGTAGCAGCACCTCAAGGACCTATTCAGGATCCAGATGCCATTACAAAAGGAACACTGAATTCAAATGAAGAGATTTGTGATGAACAGTCTGATTCAAAACAAAACCAACTCTACATGACAAAGCAAACAGCAAATCTTTGTGAATCAAGCTCAGTGCCACTGCAGCCAGACTACTCCCAGCATCCAAGCCAGGATGTTAGAAGGGCTGTAGGGTCTCTGTACTGTATCACAGTCCCTTCTGGAGCTGGGCTATTGATATACCCAAGGATTAAGCCCATCCTGTAAGCAGCACATAAAGCACAGATCTGTGTGCTTGAACTACCTTTGGGGATGCTCCTCAACATGCTCCTCTTTTTCATCAAAAAATTCTGCACAAGGAAAAAGAGAGGAACAAGGGTATTTGGAACAAGGACCAGCCTCCTGATCCCACCACAGCTCTGACAACATGCCTGATGCCAGGTAGTCCCCAGCAAACAGCCACTTCACCCACAGGCAGGTGGAAGGTACGTGTCTGTGCACTCCCTGCAGGCATGCACAGATGGAGAGTACGTACCCTGAGCCATCACTCCATGCAGACATAGATGAGAGGCCCAGTGCAGCCTCTCCAGGCATGGAAGATGTGCTGTGCCTGGCTGGCTGCTGGCCCCTGCATGCCCTATGTATTCAACACACTCACCCCACATGGACCTGCCTTCTGCCCTGGCAGCTGCAGAACGGGACCTGCAGCTGAAGGCAGACACATTTCTGCCCTGGAGAAATGCAAAAGGACTCATTTTAACGTAGTGCACATAAAGAGGAGGAAAAGGGAAGTGTAGAGGGATGGGTTGCAGCAGAGGCAGCAGGAATTCCTGGGAATGGAGTATTTGTTGAGGCAGCTACCTGTGCTGATCACATTTCTCCAATAGCAGTGGGTTAACCTGAGTTAACCCAAGGAAAGCTGGCTTGGGTGTGCCTCTGTGTTCTGCAAATACACTCCACAAATTCAGTTAGAAGAGTATGCCCACAGAAATCTCCTGAAAGACAGACTATGATATTATATAGGTCAGTTATTTCAGACATGGAAATGATTAGCTGAAACTGGGGGGAACTAATCTTAAAGAACAAATCAAATCAATTCTTTCCCCAACCATAATTCCTTGAAAATAGGTTTTCAACAAGATAAAGCTGTCTTTTTTTTTTTTTCACCTGCAGGAAGATACCAAACTCAATGACTGCTGGTGTTACAGGTCTGAATCTTGCCTAACTTCAGTCTTAAGCCAAGTAAATTCTTTTTGGTGAAAGAAATAAATATTTTTCTTTAGACTACCTTCCAAGAAAAGAAAGCCTATGTGAGTGTGTTACCTACAAACCTCTCTCCTTGTTACCCTTTTAACATTGTGATTAGTTGCAGTCCAATTCGCAGAACCCTCAGGCAATTAAATCCCAGGAAAAACCTCATGCAATAAGTTTCATGACAGTGAATGGCTGGATCAAGTACTGCAACCGAAATTCGTGCCTCCACAGAGTTCTGGAAGCGGGGCAAAATCTAACTGCAGCACACTCTGTTAGCAGCCAGCTGACCAGTGAGCCTGTACTGGTGCCCAGCTGGAACACAGGCAACTTGTGTATGCACAGTCTCCTACCCAAGTGGGGTGTTGTAAAGAGGTAGAGATGACATGGGCTACTGTACAAACTAGGGGGTTGTAGTGTGATGAAGCATCACTCATTTACAGAAGATTCCATCAGCGGTGCCCATTCAAAGCTGTTTGAAGCTCTGCACTGCCAGAGGCGATCTCAATAAAGACTAATCGATGACTTACAGTGTCTGTAACTCTGATATTAATGTAGGAGGGGAAAGGAAAATATGTATGTAAATATTTTTCACACATGGTTCCACAATTAATGAACATGATAGTCACACCATACACATACCCATATATCTCTGTCCATATCCTTTATTTCTCCTAAGCCCCTAGGGTACCGACAGCAAAAGTTCACAAACACAAAGCAAAGGTCATGATGATGACAAGATATCTTTATTGCTAGACAACTCCCCAACCCACCCATGATAAATTAAGGCCCTTATTCCTGCTTAACCCATAACCTTTGTAGTAGACCCTGAAGGTCAGCCATGGCAAGTTTCCCAACCTGGGGATGGGGGCAGATATGAGATCTACACTCAGAGGTCCCTTCTCTTCCTATCCAGTGTGCAAATCAGTTCACAGAGCCTCAGTTGTATACCCCCACACACAACACAGACACACAGAATACTTGCACAAATGCACTGCATTGGAGATAAAGCTAATAGTTTACATGCAAACACACGCCCAGACATGTGTTCCTTCCTGGAGACGCCCCCTCCCCCTCATGCTTTACGCATTATATAAGAATTTTATTCTGTAGTATGCTCTGAGGAAGGTGGCATTTTGCCAGATTTCAAAATGGCCTCATTTATCACCTAAATCCCCTACGAAAGCTAGGGAATAGGGTTTGTAAAACAGCCCAGATTAATGAGGCTGCATCTACATCTTAATAGCTTTTGTGTGTGCACAGTACTTCAAGCTGCGCTTGTGAGCAGTGTGTATTTCTGTGGTTTATGGACTTTCTTCATCTTACCAGATACATCTATACGTGCTGGTGTTCCTGACTAATGCTGTGTGCCTACCCTGCCTGTGCCCAGCAAATAAAACCTCCTTCCCTGGCTGTAGCTGGTTATGCTGCATGCAGGTGGAATTCTCCATGTGAGCATCTCCCAATTTGCAAATGTGATCTATGTAGGGAACCTGTTTATGCCAGGGCTTTGATATCCATCATATACTTTTGTGCATGTCAAAGTCACCACGTCAGTGCTGGCTCCTTAGGCAGCACAAGACTATATTTCTTCTCTGTGTTAGGGGAATTTCATTTTGATGCTATATATAAGAATTCTAGTGAAGTAATTAACAGAAGCCTCCAGAGGATTCATTATGAAAACAAGGAACCACGTGCCAGATTCAGAGGAACCTTGTACTCCTTGCAAACTCCTCCAGGCAAGGAAGATACTGTGGCTGCAAAGGGAACATAACACAGGGCAGGGAACAGCAAGCACCAATGAGGTCCGTTTCTCAGTCCCTGAAAACAGCTTTAGCAGAAAGCTGGAAAATGCAGCAAATTGAAAAATGACGTTCCAGATGGGATCACAAAAGAAAAGGGCATCAGTTCCATTGACAGTGAAGATTAATTTTTAAATTACATACCAAAAAACTCTTCCAAGATCATTTGACCTGTGTCAATCTAGTGGCTCCAATCATCCCTTATGTAGGACAGAAGGAACACTTGGAAATTCTCCCTTCAGAGTTTACCCTACAGCTCTTTCTTAGCTCCTTCTCCCTGGATTTTTTTCATCCTTTCCTTAACCATTTCTCCTTCCATGTATCTGATGAAGAACTGCTGCTGCTCCCTTCCCTCCCCCCTCCCTCCCCCTGTCTGCTGTCAGCCATTTCACTTGGCTTTTTCTGCTCTTGTATTCACCAGAGCTGAATTCAGTGACAGCCTCTTGGCAATTTCCCTTTGCTGGTGACTCAGGTAATTGGATCTGGTGCCTTGGGAAGCTGCCAAGCATGATGTCACAGCTCTGCAGAAAAAAATACCCTATGTAATTGCTTGATACACTAGCTAATGTCTCATCCCAGTGGAGGGAGGAACTCTGAGTTTGGGGGTTGCCAAGATTTCAGAGACACGGGACTCTGTGGTCAAAGTGAATAAAGAATTATCTGTATTTTTTGTTTTCACACGTTCTTGCTTGTTTACTATGTGCTTATTAACTCTACCCTGACTGGGGAGTCTGAATGTTCATAATAAACACTGCAGTCCCTTTATGTAAAGGGAAGGACTGCAAACCTTTCATTAAACAAAAGAAAATGGGAATGAAACATCAATACAGTACAAAAATTAACAGCTCTATGCACAATGGTGTAACGCTGCATCAGAGTTTATTCCACCCTTTAATAACATTTGCATACCAGCACTTAAATGCACTTAGATCCTTCATTTCTTCCAAGATTGCAGGAAGACATCTGTCTTTTCCTAGCTGCAAGGAATGGATTTGGAGGACAGGTTAGGGGTCAGAAGGGATCAGTGTTAGTTGCAGGGTAGATATGAGAATGTATCTGAAATCCATTAAGTGAAGCAGCAAGATGAGAATGAGCTAATGGGTGACTCTTGCTAACGCACTAATAAAATGGAACTGAAAGTTTCTGGCTCTTCCCTAAACTGCCCCATCTTGTTTGGAAAAGAAACTCTTGGGAATTTAGTATTCAGAAGAAGTTGACTGTTCCAAGTTCTGCTTTTCAGATGTTTTATGTTGATCTTCCTTCTTTTGTAGACTTAAGGAATCCAGCCAGCAAGGATCTGGCATAGTGAGATGCTTGGGCCTCAGCTCTCTTCCCACAGTTCATCTGCAAGGCTGAATCCACTGCTAGAGGTATTGATTGCTGTGCCAAGAGAAGGGAATGGGAGTACGAGAAGTCAAAAAGGAAATCTTTGATTCTCTTCACTGCATGAAACATTTTCCCCAAGCAAAATAGGACCTGGCTTTGCTTGCAAATGCCCCAAAAGACCTCACAAGAAAATTGAAGCCTTGTTTAAGATATTATCTGCTCTCTATCTCCAGTGTTAACACAGGTTGACTGCAGGAGTGTTTTTGTTGTCTCCACTACTGCAGCTGGAGCGATGTTGAATAACCTGGAAGACTTGGCAAGTCCTGAGAAACCATCAATCATTTTTTGATAGGTCACATTTTCCAACTAGAAAAGATGTGTCCTGACTTTCCACCATGCTCTGGCCATTTCAGCAGTTGATAATTGCTATTCCACTAAGCTGGTTCTCACACAAGCACAAATATCATATTCCTCAGCTCTCTGTCATAGGTGTTTGTTCAGGCAGGTCACCAAATTTGGGCTAGGTCTCCTGCTGTGTTCTCTAACACCCTTGTAGTTCTAATCCTGCCAGTCTAGGCCTTCCCCCGGACTTCTGTGGTTTTGATGAAGGGATGAAGTTTCCAAACTTTGCGCATTAGTCCAGCCCTCCTGGAGTGACTCACGAATTTAGTTTCCTCTTTAGGTGTTAGACCTCTGCAGTATTGCGGCTGCTCTGAGTGGCTTGGAAATTACTTTGAGAGAGTCTGGAATAAAGGCAAGAGGGTTTCAGTTCCCATTTTTTGAGACTCTTGCCTCCTTACACTCTGCCTTCTGATGGCATACTGTTACATAGGGATCTAAATGGTATCACAGCTGCAGAAGCCTGCCATGCAGATGGGACCACTCCACTTCTGGAAAAGGTATTAGAGGTCTTGCTGGGGAGAAGAGGCCACACCTATCTATCCTTTCTTTAGGACCTCAGGTATCCACAATTTGTTTAGCTGGCTTGTCCCAGTTACACCACGTACACCTTGGCAGCACAGCTGATATCAGCAGGATACAGTTCAGCTACCTAGAAGGATTGTCAGATGGAAGCCTCTTCAATTGTTAAGGAACTAGCAATGGCTTTAGAATGTTTGTTTTTTTTTAAAGGGGAGGGAAATGCAAATTTTCATCACTTCTCTTATTAGGACAATTTAAATACTAAATGGAGAAGCAATATGCTCTAGAGAAGCCATTTGCTGAGAAGTCTGCCTCTGTCCTTCAAGGGACAAACCTCCCTCACAGCTGCACAGGGACGTCCACTGCCATTTCCAGGACTACACATACAACTGGTAGCGTGTCCCCTCAAAAAAAAAAAATATACAAGCATGTGTGATTTGTGACATGAAACACAAATCCATACCATTTTAGCCTCTCAGACTTCCTCCTTGGATCAGCTGAGATGTTCAGTCTAGTCATTCAAATATTTATTACTTCTGATTTCTCCACTTGAAATTCCCAGTCCACCAACAGAAGTTGTGTACGGATATAAGGACTTGGAAGTAACAACTGACCTATGAATAATATTTATCAGTGTAAAAAAAACCACCACCATATCATGACAAGGCATCAGCACAACAGTGAAATATGAACACCTTATTTGGGAGCTAGTGTGAACACGGAGAAAAATAACACTAGCAGTAGAGCATACAAGGGAAAACAAGCCATTCCATTGAAAGGAGTGGATCCAAAGGCAGCCTGGCTAACTGCCCTCAAAACCACTTTAGGAGACTCCAGTCTGCCAGTCTGAAGACAGGGTGAACATATAAAATGGGGCACCAAGATCAAATCAACAGATATAGCCAAAAAGAGCAAGCTGACTACATACTCAGCCTTAGGGAGGAGAACAATTACAGCAGCTGACTGCCTCGGCAAGCCCAGAGATCAAAGAACAAAGCACTATTAATTACTGCCATTATAATCATTAGCATAGTGCCCAGTAGTTCTGGTCATGGACCAGCACCTTACTGTGTTAGCCAGTGTGCAAATAGAGAAGAAAAGAATGGGCCCTGGCCAAGGAATGCCGAGTTTCAATATTAAATGTGAGACAGCTACAAAAGGAACGAAGGGGACAAAGGAGCAACAGTGTCACAAACAGAGGAAAGAGGCTTGGAATCCAGACCAACAATCTGGCTATCACCAGGGCAGCCTCTCAATTACCTGGAAACAAGCAAGTAGCTTAAAGGTCTTTACAATGCACTCTGGTTCTTTTGATTCACTGAGATGGTTTATAGAGGTGCCAGATATCCATGGTTTGTCTCTTGAAACAACAGCTGAAGGCATGTTTTGATTATTCAGAGTAAAGAGAGGAGAAAGAATCTCCACCTGGAAAAAGGCTGATTGAACTCTGGACACTGCAGGTGCTCTGTGATGTCTTTCTCCATGCTTTCTCGCACATGCTGCCTATTCCAGTGCTGCCCATGAGACAGAGAGACCAAGTGTAATGTCCCCCTGCAACCAGGGAAATTGCACTACCTGTTCTCAGAGTAGTTCACATGGTTCTCACCTTCTAAAAGCCACATCACACCTGGCACTTCTTCCTCTCAAAGGAGGAAGACTGAAAAGGCTATTCATCCTTGGGTGGTCCAGGACTGGTCTGAGGCACAGCTGGACCTGACAATTGATTCTTAAGAAAGAGGATACCAGATACTACTCACCAACACTGCAGGGATCAGATGAGTGATATGCTCCTGCTGTGTCACTTCTCTGTCTTTCATCACTGACAACATCCATTCTATTTTTAAAATAACAGCAGTCCATGATCTTCCAAATGTTTCTAGTCAATATTGTGACTAACAAATGGTGGTATTTTTTATCATCCTTTAGTACACCCCCATGAAGAGCTTACAATGTTTCTGACATCAGTTAATGTAATCTCCCCATCTGTAATCTCTCATCTCCCTGTCATGGTCCATTACCCCTGTGTCACCAGTGGAGAGGATGGTGCCTCAGACACAGAATGACCTACTCAGAGCCACACAGCCAGTCAGTGATGATTTTGGAATTTGAAAGGAGAAAAGACATGTCTGTCCACACTGGGTCTTCAGCTCTAGGCACAATTCTCCCACTCCCATGTGATTCCCTTATAACCACATCTGTGAAAATGTCCTGCTTAAAGCTTCCTTTTAATCTTTCTTCTGATGTTTCCACATTCTTATTTTGTAATGGTCATGCTCACATTTTGCTCATTTTTCCAGTGCTCTCATAACCTCCTCAGATGTAATTTTTTCCCCTTTAAAAAGAGATTCCAGCCACTTCTTGGAACCTTCTGTATTTTATATATCTCTAGATCAGACTGTTAAATAGAGCCTATTCCTCAGTATCTGAATATCTCATAATCTCTTATATATTCATAATGACAATATCCCATGAAGAAGACAGATATTACTTTCTGCATTTTAAAGTCAGGATGCAGAGGCACAGAGGGACTAACTGTAACCACTAGCCAGTGCTAAGCATTCATTGCAACAAAAGTCAAGAACTAGAACAACAAGACAATTTCAGATTCTAATATCACTGCTCATTTTCTAAGACTGCTTTCTGAAATTGTTAAGGTGTCAATTCTTCCCTCTTTTATCTGCTGTCATGAGGTTGTGTCCATGTAATAAATCTTGAATGTACAGAGTCTCATTACTCAAGGAACAACAGCCTAAAGAACAACTACACAAAAAGACACTGTGCCTGTGCTTCCAAAATTTCCAAAATGAGATATCCAAACAGCAAGTAGGAGGATAATTGCCTTAGTATTATTCTCCCCACCGTGGCTCACAAGCAACTAGATTTGGTTATAAGGGCAATGCTGATTTGTGTAATAACTCTTTTGATCAAATACTCAAGCTTTCTCCAAATATAGTCTCCAGCTGGCACTGCTGGAATCAGAAAACTCAGCAAGGTGAACCAATAATCTGACCCAGCAAGACATTTCTTACACTGATACAAAGGTCTGGAAAAGTATAAAAATGTCAGTTTCCTTTGTAACCACTCTTTATAGTGGAATTATTTTGTTTACATTGGAATAATATTCACTGTGTCTCCTTTAACATCCTGAGGTCACCATTGATAACAATGTAGGAACTGCACCTTGGCCTATGCCATGCAAGGCGTCTGCAGCCCTTCTTTGTATGAGCAGTCCCAAAGGAAGGGCCGTATACTCTCCTTCCTTCAATCACAGCCTGCAGGCACTGTCCCTAAATGATCAATTGTCTTGCCTACACATCAGAATATCTTCAGCACCGGTACTCGGTACTCGTTAAGACACATCAGTGTATCTGTGTTAGTTTATGGGGTAAAAATAAGAAGACAGCTGTCTGCCTAAGGAAGTATTTAAAGACCACATGGTCTGGTTAGGTGAGTGAAAATGATTATGCACGTCTGGGAATAAGGCTATTAGAAGGAGGAATGAGGAATTTTCTGAGGCTGGCAAGCATCTTGACTGGCCACCTACCCAAAAGATCAATTAACTGCTTACCTCATGCACTTCACAAAGAAACAGAATAGCATACCAAAGGGTATTTCATCCTCTGGTATTTCATCCCACCTCCTCAGAAATGCACCTTACAAATAAGCAAATTGCCCTCTTAGAAGACTATGGAAGATGCCTAAGTGACCAATTTAGTCAATGTCCTAAGGTTTATAGAAAGCTAATGTTAGGCAAGGTGCATACCACCCTGAATCTTTCATTTTGATTTCTGTTCAATAAGCTTCATAATACCAAGACAATTCTACTGCACTGGAGAATATAACCTGATATGTGCAAATATTTACAAAGCTAAGTAGTATTGCTGTAGTGTTCTGGGCTTCTTAGCCTGGCATTAGTTCTGTGAAACTGGGAAACAGTGAACTATGAAAAAAGGTGACACAACTGATACCAAACAAAGTGACAACATGGAATATCTTGTCCCACTGAAAACATTAATGTTGGTTTTAATGCATTTACAAATTTGGTTGGTAAGGTAACTGGTACTGGTACAATATATTTAGGTTTCTGTAAGGCAGCTGACATTGTCTTATCTGGCCTTTGATAAAAAAATATCACTACACAAATCAATGTTGCCCTTACTAAATAAATTCAATTCCCACTCAACTGATGCACCATTAAAAAGTAATTGTAAATGGAGGATTATCATTATAAGTGACTTATTCTACTGAGCATCTAAGAAATCTGTTTTGAGTGCAAAACTACTCAATATCTCTATTAATTAACTCAAAGAAAAATGAACATCCATTAGTGTGACAGAAGAATTGGCAATAAAATAAATAATGATGAGTCATGGTAGTTATAAAGGTCCACCTGGAGATCTCTGTAAGGTGGGCTTATCCGAACAACATGTCTGATTACAGTCAAGTGCAAAGTCATATAACTAGCACAAGAGCTAATCCCAAAATGGCAGTGTCTCCAGGACGGCAGGGATCTGAAAAAATATTCTGAGATGATGAGAGGAAACCAAATACGCACATCTGGAGGAAGGATGCTGATCAGCTGGAAAAGGTTCTGAAGCAAGATACCAGAATAATATGGAAGCCATAAAACATATCCCTCTATAACAGACTGGAATGCCTAATCTGTTTATTTAATGCAGTTTCTTTACAGTCTCTAAGCAGATATATATAGGAAAGAGTTCTGTCAGTACTTGACTGTATTGCTTTTAAGAAAAGAGGTGTATCAATATTTGGTGGTTTGAATCAGACACAAGGAAGATTTAGATAAGTTTTAACAGTAAGGTAAATTATCTTGTCTGGGATGCAGAAGAACTTCTGCTCTTGGAGATCTTTAACTCAAGAGAGAGCTTAAAAATATGGTCCCACTCAGCCCTCGATCATCCCTTACAAAACTGATCTAGAAATACCTGCTGTGGATCTATGGTTTGAGCTACACCCAGCACAAAACAACCTGTACAATCTTTATGTTCTTTAGCTGGTCACTTGTGGAACAAACAGTGTCAAAGGGCATGAGGAAAGGGCTGGGAGCTGGGTATCCTCACATCACTGGCTCACTAAGTTGAACAGGGACTCAGAATAGAGGGATACTGAACTCAGGAGAACACAACACTGCCAGAAAACAGACTGATCACCTCTCCTTCCTTGGACTTCACTGCACAGCCTCTCTCTAGCTTGATTAATCCCTGCCTATCCTGAACCACTTGTCACGGCCCAGCTATCATGGATGTGATGGAGGTACAAAGCAGAGCAACACCCAGCTCACTCCCTTACATACACTGCCTTGCCAGAGTAGGTGACCATGTTCATTAGTAAGGTCATCCAGCACAACTCTGTGTGCAGTAGTGAGAGAGAAATTCTACAAAGTAATTCTTTCTGAATCTTTTAATAGAAGCCTCTGGAGTAAGTGAACAATGAGCCTTATCTTACGGCAGGCCCTGCATACCCATGACTGTGCACAATGTGTGTGGGGAAGAAGATGACAGAAGTGCAAAGCCTCAGACCTGTGGCTTGTCCACAGCCAGGACTTGTGCCCTTATTCACTGGGAGGATGACATGTGATCCCTGCAGCCATGGTGTCACAGGGAAGCTATAAAGGAGGGAAAATATTAAAATTACTGTATGGCAATGCATCAAATATTTGAAAGTAACACTGAGGGGATGGCAGTGCTAAACGTGTCAGCATTTCTTTACTTGTGTCAAGGGAGAATATTTGTGTATACTTGTGTGACTGTCCTCTCTGCATATATGATGAGTGCATAATATGAGACAGAGAGGGGTATGTACATGCAGGATTTTTTTCTTTTTTTGTGTTTTATAGAACCTGACTATAGCAGCCGTGACTGCTAATATGAAATGACCACACAGCCCATTGAAATGAATTTAAATGAATCTTTGCATCACTCTGATTCTGGGATTTGATTTAGGCTGGGGTTTTCTTTTAGTTGTTACTGCTGTTGCTGTCACAAGCTCCAGCACACATACTCCAGTTCAGTCTTGTAGGACACATGACATTCAAAATATGCTAAGTGTGTGCCTACAGATTTTGCCAACAAGAATCTAAGACACACATCAAGGCAAGAATCAGTCTTTCATCCTTAAGACTGACTGTGGCAGACAGCTTGATAATTGCTGGTTCGTGTGTACTTAATCCCTTTACTCCTGAAAACTTTTTTGACCATCTTCCCTTCCGCTGCTCAAACTCCTGTTTTATGCTTATGCTATACACAAAGATAAGATTAAAAATCAAGTGCCCTAGACAAAAGTGTATTCCTTCTTCCAGATATATTGTATTTGCATACCAAAATCAGTTCACAATTTATTAAATACAATTTATTAAACATTTTTCTGGGCTAGAGACACAAAAGGCAAAGCTTGAGGCATAGAGCTCATCATAATAGCTGCAGAGAAGTGGGTGGCCAGGAGTTTGGAAGCCTTTGCAGGTTCCATGCTGGTCCACAAAAGCATGAGCTATCCTCTCATCAAAACTGGACAGGGACTATATTGATTTGAAAGACAAACTGACAATCTCAATTTAGCCAGTTCATGTACCCCTATTCTGAGCTTACAAGAAAAGTCATAAAGAGCTGTTGAAAAGAAATCAGCTTACAAATAAAAATATGAATCAGAAAATTCTCATTTCAGTCACACAGTCAAGTAAAGAGAAAGTGAAGACATGTAGGACTATAAGGGCTCTCAAAGATTGCCCTTGTTCTATGGCAGTTTATTTTAAGTATTCACTGAGCTCTGTCCAATCTATGCTGACACAAAAAATAAGGATGCTTTTACTGAACCAGGTTTTGGCCATTTCTTCATTTACCAAAAACTTACAAAGTCTGATCTTTGAGTAGGATCAGCACAGACCTGATTCTTTTAAAATCTTAGCCACCCCTTTGACAGCAAACAGCTTACTGATAACTTCTCCTTCAAAATGTGTCTCCACAAATTGTGCTTCTATTTCATGATGATTTCGTTTACCTCACATTTCTGCCATATCCTTAAAAGAAGGTTAGATGAGACACTGAAATCCTTACTGAAATCCAGATATAAATACCTATTATTTTGCCATTCACTGTAAGGCAGTTACCCTGTCAAAAAGGGATTTAGATTGTTTTGACATTATTTGTTCTTAACAAATGAAGCCAGGTTGTCCTAGATTACCTTGATATCCTTTAGGTGCTTATGAATTGATTATTTGATAATTTATTCCAGTGTTCTTTTAGATATTGAAGCTAGCTGACTCGCTTACAATGTCAAAGTGTGCTTTTACCCCTTTTTAAGATGGTTGCTTCCCTGCCCTCTATTAATTCTCTTTAACCTCTCCATACAAGTGCTAATGCTGAGCAAGCAATTAAGTACTCTGCTTAACAGTGATGTGATCAGCCAGTATCTCATGACCCACTGTGAGGAATCCCATGTTAATACATTCCTGACTTGGAGCCCTGTTGTGTATTGCTGTATTACTGGACACTGTGAGTTGCTCTGCCTTCAGCAACATCTTTAGCTCATTTACTTCAGAATGACAGTTAAGGTTTTAAAATTTTTCTTTAAATGTAATGGAATACGGTGTATAAAACAAGATTTTACTAATGCTAAAATTCACCAAAGCACTTTGCAATCAAACCCTTTCTGAGAAATGGGGATGCACCCTAATTTTGCAAGAGGACTACTTCATACATGGAAGAGGGAAAGAAGTTTTAGGTGGACTGTAACATAGCATAGCAGAAACAGAAAGAGATGGTTCTACCACAGATGAAATAAAATCTGCTAGTAGTTTATACAAAGAAAATCTAGGGAAGTATTTGTCTGTTGGTAAGGCTGAAGTGGTACAAACAGCACTGTCAGGCTTGCTCTGTGTCAGAAGAAAGCTGGACAATGTAATGTAACAGCGACTGGGATATCATTAAAGATTTGTGCTATAAAATGATAGTGGATATGTGTGTTTTATTTAAAATTTTATGTTTTAATTGTAATTGATGTGTTCTAGTATCACAAACCAATTAATGATTAACTACACTTTTTTAAACCTTTATGACATGACACTAAAGCATGACACTTCCATGAATTACAATCCTATTACAATCCTATTGAGTCTTTTGGACTAAAGGTTTGTGGGCCTTCAAAAGCATGCACATGGGAGTGGGGATTTCTCTCCCCATGACAGACTCCTTACACTGACATTAATATAATCTCACAGTGGTCCTGACATTGCTCAGTATCTGTGGATAGTGGAGTTGTTTAGTATTGGTGACCTTCGGAAGAGTGTATTACTTCAGGATAGAAATATCAGAAAGGGTAAAACTTACATGCCATAAAAACCTTATGATTTGGGGTGCAACACCACATGAATCTCTGCTGCCATCAACTCAAATGCTCTCATGAATGACATTAGAAAACAGCTGCAAACCCCCTGGTATAGGCCTTTGTTTTGTTTATGTACTGCATAGAGCTAGACTGGCCTAAGCTGTATATGCAGACACATCACCTTTATAAGCATCTCTCTTTGTACTGCATGGAATTCCTTTCTCCATATGCTCATAAACTCTCTCTCTAGAGTAGCTAAGAGCAGAACAATGCATGGCATCCCACTGGGCTGATTTTCTTTCCCACGTCTCAGGAAAGGTAAAACCTTTTTCTTCATTGTAACTGATTTAATTGTATTTTCAAGCTGCTTCTTTCCTCACTCCCTCTCTCTCACTGTTTTAGCTCTTTTCACTCATGCTTTCTTTTCATCTCTTTTTTCTTTCACCTTCTTGTCTTTTCTCTGCTGTTTTCTGATCTGTCTTCAGTAAAGCCAGAGAAAGGAGATTTATATCTTCAAGCAGAGTGATCTGTAAAGCCATGACCCTGCTTACAGAATGCCTTGTCTTCCATTATCCTAAGGTTCAGAAGAACAGTGCTATCAACATGCAAAGAAAGAGGCTTTTCTAATATATCCTTGGATAGTTTCACAGACAGCCTTGAAAATAAGCATAAAGACCTAGAATAGATGTAGAAAGTAGTGAAAAAGGCTGAAGCCTTCTGGGGCTCTTCACATGACTTCTTTGAAAGCAGAGGAAGCAGCTATCCTTGTCCATATTGTACAAACAAACATTCTTATAAGCAGAAAGGATCCATTTCAAAGGCTCTGTAATTATCATAGTGTCTGGAGCAAGAAAGTTTTGCAGAGGCTAGCTGGAGCTTGAAGGTAGCACTGAAGGCAAGCCCAGGAGAATGAATACAGAGCTGCCAGCACCCTCTATACCACGACCAAACCTGAACCTCTGCTGAAAACTGTCCTAGATTTCAGTGACAAATAGGTGCACAGAAGCATCTCTTTATGGGCCATTTCATTATCTTGTTTGAATGTGGGAGGTTCAACACCAATTAGTAGTTTGGAAGATCTGATTGCTCCACAGATTGTATTTATAGGACAGGCTGAACAATGGCTCAGAATGGAGCAGAGCTTCACCTCTTCTTCAAAACCAGGGTTAAGATTTCCTGCCATTTGCAGCCTAAGCTGCTCCTGGGCATCCCTTGCCATCCATCCCAGCCACAGCAGACATGTGTCTCAAATACAAGTGGTGACTGATGCTTTATGACAGATCTAAGGGGTCTTATGATACCAAAATGCCCTAAACTGGAGAATGGGGGGTGGTGTTGTGTAGCATCTTAGGTCAGAGTGTACTCTCTCATTGTGTTGGTGGTAGTGAGCTTCTGCAAGCAATACCCAACAGACTTCCCTGTACTCTGAAGCACTAGTCACTCTAGGGGCATAAAAATAGAGCGATTCAGATGTTGTAACTGCAGAATTTTTTAAGCACAGCATGCGTGTAACTGCATGGAGTGGAAAGATGAGCTTCATCATACATGTCTTTCACCACCCATGCAGGCATACCATCACACCACAAGCCAAAAGCAGCTTCCAAGTCTGTGTATGCAAGTAATTAGAAACTTTGTATGTGTAGTGCTTTTTCCCCCTCTGTCTTCTACAATACGTAAACCACCATATAAATTAAAGCTAGAAAAATTGTATCTGATCCCATTTAAACTATTCCTTTACAGTCAGTATTGAGTGGCTTCTTCCAGTCCCCAAGCACTTTTTTTCCTAGCAGTTCTGTTGTGTCCCTCACGCTTTTCTTGAATTTGGTGTGATAGAGATTGCCCACATCCACTTTGAGCAATTTAGACTCTACTTGTTTCTATACTGGTATGTGTATGATTTCTTATCATCTTTCTCAAAACACTTAGCAGGTAAGTTTACCCATGTCTGCATTTGGCTACACCTTACATTTGTCTCCACAAATTTCATATGCTGAGGGACTACCTCTGTGTTGATTTGGCCAGAAGTAGATTTAAATGTGTTACTGACCTTATGCAATTGTTAAAGCTCCTTCTTGAAAATAGCCATAGGTGCCTATTTTCTCCTGCAGAAAGGAGTGATTGAGTTGAAAACTGTCTTTTTAAGGATCTCAGAAAATCCCTTCTTCCTGACCTGAAACTGCCCTAAAATTCAGGTGGTTTACATGTTTGTGAAAAACACCTCCTGCCATGCTGGCCAAAACCATTTCCAGCAGGTCCTCCCCTGTCTACTTCTGCATACTGTTGGTCTCTTGTTTTATTATTAGACTGTGAAAACTTTGGGGCAGAGAGCCTTTTTTTAGTATTATGGGATACAGTGATCTTGGACCATGGGTAGGACTGCGAGGTGCTACTGGAAAAAAAAAGTGACCACAAAACTCAAGTGCTCTGCATCCTCATTTGACAATTTGTAATTCTGAGTTTGGCACCTCAATAAACACTCAACAGAAAAGGAGGAAGACTGGGCTCTGGAATCATTAGTTTTACTATTAAATGTTAGTATGATTAGTTATTCCTTTGAAATCAGTGATGTGTCTAATGTCAGAGAGAGAAGACAGGTCCTATACCCTTAGGCTTTAACAACCTAAACATGATTATATAGCGTGAGATTTGAAAGCCTGAGTGCATGTAGTTTGTTGAATGTCAAATGTGGAGCAGGAAACAAGGGTAATTGCCGCATCTGAGGGAAGCAAGTTCCTCAGATGAAAGGTGGGAGAATAAAAAGATTAAAAATATTAAACTGGGAAAAGGAAAATGCAGGGTGCTCATGAACAAGCATTCCCTTCCTGTGAAGTGTGTGAAACTGAAGAATACTCTGAAAGCTTACAGGGCGTAATAAGAAGTATCACCTGTTTCAGTTCTGGGCCCTAGAACTGAAAAGTGCTCACTTTGCTTGCCTACTGATTGAACATATTTATTTACTGCACGAAGAGAATGACCTAACAGTGAACCTGCAAGGGATGCACTGCACAGATTTTAAGCATGTCCCTACTTCTAAATGCAGTGGAGTGAAACGTGCAACGTACAAACAGAAAGACAGATTTGTACAGAATCATTGCCTGGACTGTTTGATTTTTGAAATGCCTCCATGAGTGGGAGGCAGACGGAGCTTCCAGGGAACAAGGTAGCTCTGTGCCTGCAAAAGGAGCTCCGAGCAGCAGCGCAGCGCAGCTCCCGCGGGGCACCAAGTCCCGCACAGCCACCGAGCCTGACCGCGCACGGCCAGCAGGCTGTGTGCTCGCTCTGAGCTCGCCCCAGCTGCTGCTCCTTGCTCCTTTGACGTGTACGTGTGTGTTACATGACTATAGAAGGAGCAATCAGTCGGCTCCCAGGAATCTTAGCAACAGCCGCGTCCCCAGAAAAGGCTTGTAGCAGCTGGAGCGGTGATGACTCAGCAGCATGGGCTCTCTGGCCTCTTGCTGATCCCTGGCAAGGACTGCAGTCCATGTTCTGGCTCCCATGTTTGGGTCAGTGCTTTCTTGCTGGCACCAGTAGATGAATTCCTGGATCCTGCTGGCCTTGGCATTCGAAAGCAACCAAAAATTATCTGATAGCTGCAGCCAAAAAAAGTTTTTTGTTTTCTTTTTTCTTTAATGACAGATTTTTAAAAAATCAGATCAAAACAGAACAAAACTGAACAAAACCCGCAGAATCCTGTCAGTACACTGTAACAGGAGACAAATGGCAGAGTTCATCTGTGGCGGATGCGTAGGGGAAGATGGTCACATGCCAGGAGACCCACGTCCCTTCGGCCCCTTGGGGAATGAAACAGATGGGTGGGTTGGGGCTGGGCTGGAGACCATACAAAACATCACTAGAAGGTTTGTTTATTTTCTGTACCGAGAGTTTGAGGCTGTGGTGTTGAGTAATCCTGTCGACATTTCACCTAGTTTAAGTCACTAGTGCAATGAATCTATTTGGCCTCTAGTTGTTTTCAACTCCAAGGATGTTAATATCACAGCCTCCGTACACCCTCCTGCAGTAATTCCACAGACGACCGAGAAGAAAAATTGGGATTAAGGAGTCAGGGGTCAGAACTGCAGCGTGTTTGCACGGCTGGAGGAACCTTGTGCTGGGGCAGTGAAGGGACTCAGGCGTGGGTGGGCAGGGGGTCTGCAGGGTCCCCGGGCAGTGCTGCCGCCGGGAGAGAGGCCCCTGTAGAGCCGAGGGGGAAACAGAGCGCACAAGAAGGGGCCACAGGAGCCGGGGCGGGGGGCTGGATGTCTGGATTCTTTTAGCAGAGGACTGCCGGGAAGCTTGCTGGTCCTGTGCCAGGCTGCAGCGAGCTCCGCTTAGTCCCTCCCTTTCACGAGCACTAAAAATTCATCCTGAAACAAAAACATCCATGTGTGTGTGCTTAACAATCTGCCTTCTCAGCAGCACCACCGCCACCCCGGCATCGCTGGCCTCATTACTGGAAGCAGGAAATGAGTAAAACACAAATGCCTAGGGAGGAGGCTGGAGGGGCCGCCCCGCTCCCGGCCATGGGGGTTGCTGGGAGTTGCCGCGCCTTGTTGCAGATGTCGGAGACCTCAAATGTCTGCCGGAAATTACAGCTCATGTCGGGCGGGGAGACGTGCGCTTCCGCGGCTGGGGAGCGCAGCGGGAGCCCCCCTACCCTGCGCTGGGGCCGGCAACTGCGGCCCTCGCCAAACCCAGCTCGTAAATTAGCTCGACTGGAGAAAAATGCACGTAGGAAAATGTCTCGGAGCAAGAAAAGGGAAGAAAATGAAAGAAAAAAAAAAAAGACAAAGAAAAAGCAACCTTCGCCCGCAGAGGGTCGTGGGGGGGCCGGAGCCTGCTGGGCGGGGGCCCGGCGGAGAGGCCAGGGCCGCGGCCATTGCAGGGAGGCGGGGAGGAGCGAGGCGGTGCCCCTCAGCCCTCGCCGGCTAGCAAAGCTGCCGGGAGGGGCCGCTCCCCTTCGCTCAGCAGCCCGCTGCGTTTCCCAAATAAACGTCGCAGCGCGGGCCCTGCCTTGCTTCGGGCCGGCGGTGAGGGCGGTGGGGACTGTTCTGCCCCACGCCCGCGGCAGGGGGGAGGCGAGAGTGCCGCGCTCAGATCCGCAGTCCTAATAGCGGTCACCGCCGGCAAAAGGCTGGGAACGTGGGAAAGTGACGGGGTGTGCGCAGCGAAACAGGTTACAGGAGAGTGTTTTAAGTGTAGCAGAGCGTAAGAGCATTCGGATGCCCTGGGGAATGTCTGCCAGAACAGCAACAGCAACACCGCAACTGCCTCGAACAGCAAAGAGCAGGGTGCCTCATTGTGCGATTCCAGCATTACTCACCCCAAGGATCAGGCGCTTCCCCACCCAGTTACATATGACCAGGAAATTACAGGCTGCGCTGCTCCTCGCCTGCCTGAGCGGCTGCCATATCATATGATACACACCAGAGTGGCGTGTCTGATGAAACAGCACAGCCCCGTGTGCTTAGTGAAACGCTAGTGTTTTGTGGAAAAGACGGGCTGGGCTGGATCAGACTGTCATTTGGTATCCTGAATGCATGCTCCCTCTTGTACATCTTGCCATTAATTAAAATACTGGATAAAAATGAAATCCTAATCTTTCTTATGTTTGCTGCTCACTGATTTTCTTCTGGTAGACTCCACAGGCAGCCCTGTGTGGCTTAGGTGTTGCAATTCCTCTCTTACTTCACCCATCCAATTTGTGGACAAACTAATTTTCTTCACACACAGCGTTCACAAGATCTTTGTTCCTATAGCCATTGTACCAAGGGCTCTGTAGCTCTAATCTTTATGATGATAGCATTCATATCCCAAATCAGACATGCACCTCTCCTCCCTGCAGTGCACAGCAAATGGAGCTAGAAAGGTCATCTCTGCAGCACACTGTCATGTCCCTGCCTTGAATTTATCAACTGCTTCTTACTGAACTGAGTTTAAGGAACTTGTTACAATGAAAGTCACCTGTGCAAGACTGTGCATTCATCTTTTCCATTATACTTCTCTCTATCCCCTCCACTAATAATGTGAGCTTTTGCTAGCCGTGCCAGTCTCCTCACGCCCTTTCATGGCGTTCTCTAATACATCTTTGCTCCACCTTTTGCAGCAGCATCTCTACTCAAGTCAGCTTTCTGCAGCTAAGGTAGTCTGATCTCCTACAGTTTTGTGTTCTATTGATTCCACACACCAGTTAAAAGCTCTTTCTTCCATTTGTTTTTAAGAGCTGCAGCCTGTGTGAATTTTCTTAAGTCTGAGAAAATAAAAAGTCCTGTTGCAACCTACTTCTGAGCTGAGGGAAAGGATCTTGTCTCAGTTTTTTGTTTTAATGAAATTAAGTATATCTGAACCAGCTTCTCACCCATTCAATTTGCTTTTAGTTGACCAGTGTATCAAAAGTCATGCACACATCTGACAGACCTATGATGTCATACACTCTCCCTCACCAAAGATCTTATGATCACACAAACCTTTCTTTGCAAAACCAGACCTAAATTGTGACTGCAAAACTATGTCCTGCTTCTCATTACACCCCTTCTATATTAATTGTTTTCCTTTCACTATGCCTTGCCTGCGCTTGCCTTTTTATATCTTCTGTTCCTGAGGGCAGGGTCCGGGCTCTTTTCTATTCCTGCAGAGTGTTAAGTGCCTTATGGGCATAACTATTTCATTAGTTAGTAACTACTAACAGTTTGCATTAGTGTCATATACCCTGCCATGTCACATCAGACTACTGCTCCAGCCAGTCGAACATGTACCTCTGTCTCATGGTGCTCTGAATCAGTTGTCTCCCAGTGAGGTGAGGCCCTTATGTGTGGTAGTGGTTGGACACCCAATTCCAGTCTCATTTTACAGAGTCTGTCCAAGACTTGCTCGTTCTTAATGAATCCATTGCCCAGCCAGTCTTGGATCTGAGTTCCTGCATAAAGGAGCATAAACTCTAGGCTAGTTGAACTTGGTAGCGTATCCGACAGAGTGAGATTAGCTAAAATGTTCAGAGGCAAGGATGATGGCTTGAATACTCCCAGCATGTCAGTGATCTAGGGTAGACAAAATACAAGGATTAAGTAGGACTCCTCACTGACCCCAGTCCTTCTTTGCCTCTCAGCACTGGGGGTTGGGGCTTCCGTTCACCCAGTTCCCAGTGCCTTTCTGTTTCTTAGAGAGGTCTCTTTTTTCTTTAAAATACATTATTTGCTTCCCTAATATCATGCAGTAGCAAATTCCACAGTTTATCCTATAATGCTTTGCTTCAAGGAGAGATAGTATGTTCTTGATAACATCAACTGATTTTTTACATCCTGTATCAATCATACTGAATTACGAGGAAAACTGGGAGTCTCCTGGGAGGGTTTGATGGCTTTACAGTGGAAAGAATCAGGAATGTGAGACTTAGGTGAAGAATTTAAATTAAAAGAAAACCAGGAAGACTTTTGTGACAAGGTGGACACCTGTATTATATTCTAAGAAACACTTTTTGTTTGTATATCTTATATTTCATACCCTGCACAAAGCCTTTTTCAGCAGAGAATTCTACACTGAGAATCAGGAGATGGATGATTCAGCCCAAAAAATAACACATTCAGGAGAGGGTGAAATGAGCTACTCCTTAAACGTTGTTCATTTATCTACTGTTTGGTTTTTGCAGCATGACTGTCATTCTGCCTAGGAACGGGAAGGCAGTTTCAGGCAATGAAAGCAGTATGGTAAAAGAGATGGGACAAGACTGCATTACCACTTGGGAAGATTGCAAGGATGATTGAAAGTGCTGTTGAACTGGGAAGAGCCAGAAACTGAACTGCTCATTGTATGCAGCTGGAAGCCATGGTGAACATTCTGCAAAGGCCTTCTACTAGGAGATTACTCTGGTCACCGCTCCTTCCATAGCAGCTGGTCCCTGTAAGACACTGCACCCTTGACACAACTTACAAAGGTGGCTGAAGGCCTGAAAGAAATGCTGGTGCACCTGATGTTTATGATATACTGTCCCAGGAGTCATGTGAGATTAACACCTGGTAAATGATGGCATACCTGGAGTAAGTTCTCTCTTGGTGCTCTTGGGCAATATAGAAGAAGAAAATGTGCATTTTAGTAAAGGCACACTTAAACCATATGAAGGAGAGAGACCTGTATTTTTGGAATGACAGGTCCTCCTCCGTGTCTGGAGCATGACCTAGTTGGTGACTGAGATATCTATTGTTTATAGGCAATGATTCCTCAGAAACAAATCAACTAAATGAACAAACTGAGTGATAAAGTAGAGCCGAGAACTGCATTGTCCTCCTCAGAGTCATAAAAATTCATCCTTTTTACAACTGCTGAGTGCTTTGCCAATATCATGCCAAGGTGAGAGCATGGTGGGGGGAAGGGAAGGATATTGAAAAGTAAAATAAATAGGCCAGGTAAACAGTGCTGCTGCTGCAGCAGCAGCCGTGGTTACCATGGCAACGGGGGTGAAGAAGAGGAGGAGGAGGAGGGAGGTGGATTGATCGATAGTCCTGTGCTGGCTCATCTGGCTTCCATCCACGTGCTACTACAGAGGGAGAGAAAATCAAAGAGCCACATGCAGGGTGGCCAGGTCTCCAATTCAATACATGGCAGCAGCTTGATCAATAGCTTGTTGGAAGGTGGGTAATTGACTCCCCTTCTGCCCAGGAGAAAGCAGTGCAGTGACAGAGATGTGTTCGTTAGCTACTGATTCTCAGCTCTACTTTATTACCCAGCTTGTTCATTTAGGTGATTTGTTTGTTTGCTTGCTTGAGATCCCTCTTCAGTCTGATTTCTCCCCTGTACCTGTCAAAGATGAGCATCAGCTGGTGCAGCAGAGCCAGAACTACCCCCAAGTTTCTGAGTTGCTTTCCCTCTCTTCTCCTTTATCTTTCTTTTGCTCATACTAGTGCTTTTATCTCATATTGGCAAAGGTTTTGACAGGCAAAGCTGAAAACAGGGACAACCTTTTCTTCTGGGATTTCTTGAGCTTCCTTTCCTGGGGTCTGGAGGAACATGATTGTGGCTCATCTAAACACAAGGAGCACAGTAGCCCCTCAAAAAATTAAATAATTAGTTCTATTTTTGCACCTCACAAACCAAGTGAATTATAGGGAGAGATTTACAACTATTATTTTTTTATGTCTGCCCTTCTCCAGAGGAATTATCTGTAGAGGGTGACTAGGTGACGCTATTAGAAAAGACAAAAACCAAAGGGAGGTATTGAAGGAAAGGTTAGGAAATCAGGGCATGCTGAGGGGAAAAAAAAAAAAAGAAAATAGGAAGATGTAGAAAAAGAGTTATTTCTGAGGCAAGCACATACTCATGAAGTACTGAGATAGTGTAGGCTAATTCTTCCTTGCTACCTAGACCAGGGCAGGGAGCCTTGGCAGAAGGTACCCATTTGACCTTGAGGCAGGCACTGCTGCATTTTGTAAACAAGCCTGTATAATACAACTAAGTTCACTCTCATGCTGAATAAGCTTCTGCAGGTGTTTTCCAATGAAACATAGGGTAATTTGAGTGGCAAAACCAGGATTTAATGTTTTATATTTTCTGTCAAGGCAAGAAGTTCAGATCTCTCTATCACCTTCTTGGGGCACTAGGAACATAATTGACTTCAACAGGAAAAAAAATGCCACTTTTTGTGGTGCACCACCCATCAACAAACTGAGCACAAAATGATATATCTAGACTCTGAGATGCTCTGGAAGGCAAGGGCCATCTCTTTGCTCTATACTTGTCTATTGTCCAGCTTGCTGGAGTCCTGGTCTACAGTGAGCACATGGGCAATATAATAATAATAGAGCAGTAATAATAGTAATAATAAGAGCAGTAGTCCATTGCTGGGTAACTGATACTGCTTTGTAGAGCAACCAGCCCCTTAGGGTATAGCTAAGAAGAGGCAAACACACAAGAAATATCACTTCCTTCAGTTCCTTGGATTTTTCTTGGAGCTAACCCATCTAAATGCACTGATGTTCAGTTTTATTTAGCTCCTGAATTAAAAATGAAAAGTTGCTTGGAATTCTGCTTCCCTTAAGTTAGTTGGCTGCAGTCCAGTTCTCAAAGCTTGTGCTTTTAGAGCTTGATCCAATCCCAGAGAAGACACTGAGAATTGCTCCACTGATTTTAATGAGTCAAACCACTGCATGAGGAGTAAGCTATAATCTCTCAAGACTTTTTTTTTTTTTATTATTTCTTCTATATCCTTTGAAGTACCAGCTGGTGTATCTCGCAGACGCTGGATGTAAATCACAGTGGGAAGAGGGGGCTGTGTGAGCACAACTGCTCCCTGTTGCATAACCTAGAAGATGCAGGTTAATTCAGGCGGTACTTACAAGGTACAGACTACAGCTCTTTTCATTCCCCAGTATATCTGCCTCTGGAAGTATTTACAAACCACCCAAAGATGCCTCTGTGCCTTGCAGAGTATTTTCCTTTGGTTCCTTTTTGAGTGAGAAAATAAAAGCATCCTAACCTCTGGGCATAATTTATGGCAGAAATAAATAGCAGATGATAGAACAGCTCTAAAGTAGATTACTGAAAATATTCACCTGCCAGCTCTCCAGAGAAAGCAGGCAGGTGGATGAGCCAGGATCAAGTCAGACTAAAAGCCTTAGAGGAATAGAATAGTTTCTTCTAGTCATAAAGGAACAAAAAGTGTTTGCAGCACCTGCAGGCTGTTTTCTGTCTTGAAGGAAGCTAGGAGGTTGTACAAAATATTATAGTGACAATGGAACAGTCTGTAGTCAAAATTTGCACCTGGGCAAGATAAATAAAAGGACATATAATATTCAACATTGCAAATGCCTGCACTACCTGCCAACAAGAAGCATATGTATTTGCTGAGTCATTATGCCTGACACAGTCTGAAAAAGGAATGGGGTACATGGAAGACATACACGGGAAAGGCAGGATGGATCTCTTACATGTCAGTAGGACTCCAGAGAATCAGCTCAGCAACTCTTCTTGCTTAATGTGCAAATTCAAGGGCCTGGCTACTGAAACACAGTTTAAAATCTGGGAAGAGTTACTCCAAATTACTCTGTGAGCATATGTACAAGGGGAATAATGTTAACACACAGTCTGTCTTTCTCAAAAGGGACCTTCCCTAAAGGGCTCTCTGAGGCTACGTGGGAGTTGTAAAAGGACGTATCTCATCTGCTTCTGCACTAGTGTACTTTCATAGCTGTATCGAGGCCCTGAAGACACGTAAAGCACAAGATTATGGTAACAAAAAGGATCCTGTATCCTGAAAAAAGTGACAAAAACAACTGCTGGCTGCACGGATGAAAGGTACCAGTGCAGCCTTTCTGCGGTGCACGCCGTAATCCTTACCCAAGGCCTTGAAACAAGGATCACACAGCAAACCCAGGAGAGTCTAGCACAGAGTTGTCTGACTGGAGATCTGTGGGCTGGGATCAGGCCATGACATTTTCCTTTGAATACCATCTTGGCAACAGAAGAGTTAGGAAAAGCTGATTAAGGAACCCCTTGAAGGCCATTTTTAGTTCATTCCTGCAGAGTCGAGCCACAGGCTCTCCAATTGCTTTTGTGTCCAGCTAGGAGGGGGAGGATAGTCTGGAAAGGTGCTTCTCACTGTACCTCCAGATCATCACAGCATCCACAAGGCATCCGAGAGAAGACGGTGCTGACTTTGGGTCCTTTAGCACTGCAAAAACTGGATACCTTGGGAGCAACCTGACAAACTGTTCTAGGAAAAACAGAGAACAAAGAGTGCATACTATGATCATCTACTTTTAGAAGAGCAGACAGTGGGTATGAGAGACTGAGGCCCTGGTCTTTGTAAGGATTCCCTTTACCTCAGCCCCAAGAGTGAATTGTGACCTGGAGCACTCAGCATGCTCAGCTGAAAGTCTGTTCTTGTGCCTGAACAAGCAGCTGTCTACATCCTGGGTGACCTACATTACACCCAAAATGTGAACAGAGCCTGAAGTCTCTGACTTGACCTCAGAGCACCCTCAACCTGAGAAGCCAGGCCAACGCTCATCAGTACTGTAACTTGAATTCTAAGCTCTCGTGGTGCCGAAATGCATTGTTGTATGATTAATGGATGCCATTAAACTAGAGAGACTCTTCAGTTAGCAGTGAAAACTCAAGAGAAATACTAGATAGTCAGCCACAGTCAAGGGAGCTGAACAAAAAAAAAAAAAAAAAAAGCTTGTGATTTAAGAAAACTACTGACTTTCAGTCTCTTCAAGATTACTCCATTCTAAATTGTTAATACACACTGATCCACTTTAAGAAAGTTGGTAGGGTCACCCTGTGCGTGTGAAACTCCCCAGGCAGGAGGAATGGTGTGAGTCCCAGCAAGGACAGGGCATAACAGAGGAGTCAGTCAACACTGGTGCTACCCTGATCCTATTCCTAGTGTTAAGGCAAAGCCTGAACATTTTGCTGATGCTACCTCAGATTCTTTTAGATGTAACTGGTTACATAGAGAGGTTGATATGAAGAAGAGGAAGGTGGCATGCAGCTGATAATAACTTCAGCTGTGTCAGTGCACCTGATCCACTGGTGATGGAATCCTTGACACATAAGGATTTGCACTAAGTGGGCCAAGCAAAGTTAGCTTCTAATTGTAGTCAAAATGCACTTTGTTTAGCTCATCTGAAGCAAATGTTGGTGATCATTTGGGGGCTCATAGTGCTAATAACCTTATCACTGGTCTTGAGTACAGAATATAGACAGGAAGTACTACATACTTTTTTTGGCACAGAACAGAGTGAAAATTGTGCTTATTAAGCAATTAAAATTCCAGGTACTTGTGAATTTGGACCATCTCTTATGAATTAGCATTGGATGATTTCTCATGCTACACAAGAGACCAGCTTTTTACACCAGGGAGAATCCTGAACCAGGGAGGATGTGACAGAGCCAAAGGAGTGGACAAAAATGCAGCTCAAAGTCCTGGGAACCTGGAGAAAAGCAGGCAGCAGGTAACAGAAGTGTGTGAGGAGGGTGCACCCCTAAGCAGGCAGGATTGCAGGTGCCTCCATCCCTGCACTGCCACATGGATGGTTTTAAAGCAGAGACAGTTACCATAGCAACAGCACCTACCAGAGCTGCCAGCCGTCAGGATGCAGCTCCCAGGGAAGGTAAAGAGCCAGGCTGACCTACCTCCACACTAACTCCACCGGCAGCACAAAGCCCTGTCCCAGGCCAGTTGTGCAGCTCCCAGGCCAGAGTTTTCCCTATAAGGAGGAATGCCAAAAGCTCTTCACTCAAGCTCCCAGTGAAAGCTGGATCAGCTGAACAGCAGCTCCTGACTTGCAGCAATGCTCAACGGATTTTTGGATTCCCAGGAAATTAAAAGATACTGAGCTAAATTTTGTGGTGTTGAGGGACAGGTCAGAGGACAGGAGAACATGCAAAAGAATTCTCAGCAGAAAAGAAAAGAGGGATCTCCCTTTTCTGACATATTTCCAAACAAGTGTTTTTCTTTCTCTTTGCACCTGCCTTTCTGTCTTGCCTTTTACTACTGCTTCTCTGCTATTGCTTTTTGTTCATACTCTCCCTTCCAGTGCTCCAGCAGAATCTTCTGAGGAAAAGGCATGATGCCAATGAAAACTGATGTTTACCAGCTCTAGTAGGGTTCATTTTCTTGCTTACATAGTTCACACTTTCTCCCACAGAGAAAAAAGTCATGGAAGAGGGAGGCTGCCATTAGCAGGATTAAATGTCAGATACCTGAGAAAGCTGACACTGAGGAATTGATGGAGGCAGTTTTCATGAACAGGTGGCTACATCATAAAAGCTCTTACACTTGATACTACCCAGCCCCAGGCTGGCAGACTTGGTAGAAGGGCCAGTGGCCAAATGGGTCAGAGACCTCTCATGCCAGGCGGGCTTTTTCTAAGTCTGGACTGGACTGTACTGCAATGACTGAGTCTACACTCTCACCAATGCCTGCTTCTGCTTCTTCTCTGTTGTCTTACCTAGGCTGTGAATCTCACATCTTTCAGCAGGATAGAATTCATCTTACACAGAACACCAGGGATAAAAAAATACAGGGAAATTGTTAGGCTCTGATAAACAAACATTTTCAGGAACAATTTCATCTTACTGACTGTGGAAATTTGTGACAGTTCTAAGCTCAGGCAAATCAAGCAAACTGCTCATTCTGATACTGTGAGAGAAAGCAGCAGCAGCCAGAGAAATTGAAAGATCGACAGTTAATTGGAAATGTTACATCTGCTGTTTATGCAAAAGGCATAAATATTTATATCCTGAAGGCTGACTTTTGGGTTTGCTCCTCAGCAGGAAGATATTTACATTTTGAATAAAGACTTTTTTCCTTCTCCTCAGTAAACGTGAGCAGTTTATTATTCCTTTAAACAGAAATCTGTAGCCAAGTCCTCCAGTCCTGTTAGTTACATGCATGCAGATTCCCTTGGCTTCAACAGAAATTACAGGTGTGTGCAGATTGTGGCATCCATCTCCCTCTTTATTGTAGACAGGAGACTAGTGAGACTGAAATGAAGGGGCTGGAACTGAGATCACAAAATTAAAAGGCATAAAACGCAGTGAAAATTCAAAAGCACCTGAGATAATAAACTGTTTTTCTAAATCTGCTTTTGGTAGGAAAATTATCAAAGTTTGCACCTTGAAAGATTTTATAACATTAGCTGTACAGAGCCAGGAAAGAAATACTTGAAAAATTTAAGTGCAACACTAGGTTGGATTAAGCTGTCTTCACCACGGTATGATGAGTGAACCAGCTAACAAAAGTATTTACATATGCAATGATTCTAGAAAAGCCAGGGAAATATGCTGAACTACAGCAACATTCAGAAACCAATCGAAAATCTGTTACCCTGCAAACCATTTTGTATCTTATCTGGCCTCCACATCTCCTGTTTCTCTTTGCTTTTCCTTGCTCCTATATGTACTGAGCCAGGCTTTATCTCTGTCCCTTTCCTGTCCCATACTGCTGTGCCAACTGCATTGCCCTCAGCTTGCTCACCCTCCTATCCTGTGGTCTCTCATCCTGCTCCCCTCTGTATCCTCATCTCTGCCTGCTTCCATCCTTGTTCTCCATCTCAAACTTCACCTGCTGTCCTACTCACCTCTTACTGCATTTTATTTTACCACATGTGGCTCTGGCCTCCTCCTTCATCCCTATCATTTCCCAATTTGAAGCTCTCCTCCCTCACCTTTCCCTGTTACTCGATCTCTTCCTGTCATCTCTCTCCATCTGCTCTCTTCTCTTTGCCCAGTCCCAGTGTCAGCCCTTGTGTCTGCCCCTGTTACTTTCTCAGAAGACCTCAAACCCACACATCTCTGTGTGGATGCTGAAGCTGTTTGCCTTAGTCTCTTCTACAGCATCATTCATTTCTCATTTTAATCATTCCCTCTGATTAGCAGTAACATTAAAGCTAAAAAAGAGTTACAGATAAACAATAACAAAACACTCTGATGAGATGTAGGATGCTTTGGATTATTCTCTTTAGTATTTATCAAACACACTGGTTCACCCTGAAGGCCAGAGCACAGATTGCAGTGCTACCAGGCATCCAGCCATTGCTTGAAGATCCCAGACTTGGGCCTTGGACATCTCAAACAGTGTGTCTTGTCCCCTATTTAATGACAAAAACTATGCCTCTTTCAGGGACTAGAGATTCTCCAAAGATATGGTGTCATTATTTGAAAGCACTTTTATGAAACATGGTTAGGTTTATAGAAGGAGAGCCTGCTCCTTCTATACAAGGGGGATACCTGACAGGAGTACTGATTTGAGCCTCCATGGCACACAGCTACCAAAAAACCGCAGAGCACTCACGTTCCCAAAGGATCAGCAGACCAGGCCAAAGGTATGGAGGAATTTACTTTCACCTCCTCTCTAGCAATCACTGGATCATTTTCAATGACTTCTCCCTTGCCTCTCACAAAAAAACCCAAAAGAAACAAGGAAAAAAAAAAAAAAGGAAAAGGTGCATCAACATCATGGCAGGATATTAGCATTCTCCTCGGCTTTGTCCCTTGTTTCTGAAATCCTAGGATCTCACAGCAAGATTTTATTTTAGTTTAAGGGAATTTTTGTGTGTGTTTTAAAATGCTTTGTCCTCTGGGAATATTTTTTCTGGCTCACATCATTTCTGTTTCCATGGCAACTACAGCTGGCTCAGATGTGCAGTTGCCATGGCAACTGTCTGGTTCCCCCTTTCAAACGACGCATTGAAACAGGAATGATATTTGCATCCCCAATGCTGTATGGAACAAATCTCTTTCACCACACATGGGGAAGACATAAGACAACTGTATAAAATCAGCACAAAATCCAATTTAAATCCTCTCACAGAGGGTTTTAGACAGCTGGCGATATGAGAGAATTGCAAAGAAATTGGGCTTTTCCATTGAAGGGCTTAGGGGGAGGCTGGGACTTGACTGACATTTTCAAAGTCTGTTCTGGGCAAAGCAGTATGCTTGGAAATACCCACATGGGAAGAACACAAGATATTCCAGGAACAGCTAATTCATGTAAAAGCTACCACATCTTACTTTCTGTAAGGTCTCAAGATAAATTATTATGTGTTAAGAAACACATGGTAAAATATACCTCAGTATTTCATCCTAAAGAACCGAACAAAGCTTGCATTACTCATGATTGTATCTTGGATATGACTACTGTTAGGATGCCTGGGACCCTCTTTGGTATGTACTGTTACAAATTTGCAGAATAACAATATATATCCAACTAATGTCCCCCTCTCTGCATATACAGCCCCCCCAGACGTCAGGTGGGAGGTGCCCTGCAAATGCATGGTGACCCCGCAAGCCACCATAATTCTGCCTGCTCATCACAAGACATAGTACCAGAGGTGCATTTCTCTTCTGTGACATTAGGCAAAAAGGTGACAATGATAGGATTTATTGTGTGGCATGTGTAAGAGCTTTGTCTCTAACTTCCTAGCATCATCTGTATGTGCCTGCATTCACTTTGTTGTTTGTCTTCTTTGTTTTTCTTTTTTTTCTATCTTGTTGCTACTGTTTGGACAAATTGTGAAGAAAGGCATAGGCAGGTCTCCCTGCAAGACTCTGCTGGTTGTGTCCTCTTCACTTGTCTTCTGTAGCTTCCCTAAGGATTTTGATGTTCATAACAGGTTAACAAAAGACAACAGCTGTGCAATGGAGTACTGTGGGGAAAATGAGTGTATTTCCTTGGGGAAGCAAGGAGTTGGCACCTTTCTTTTACACCATCAGCAGCTGTCCCTGTGCTGTCTTGGGCTTTGTCGTGCTGCTGGGCTGAACTTCATTCTCCTTGGAGGGGTGCAGTTGAATCTGAATGTTTTGCTTTCCAGATGGGCACTGTCCCGGCTGCCTCGCTTGCAATAGTCACTGAATTCCTGAATTAGTGCATGGCTTTGAGGTGAGGTAACTTTGGTGTCTTTCCTATCAGCCAAAGCAATTTAAAAACAGTGCTGTTAGTACAAAGGAGTAGGAAAGAGCAGGAATAATTGAAGAGCAAAAATTACCACAGGGTCCAGGCAGCTGCTGCTAATTATTTATCTGCAGTATACAGGCCTAGCTTCTCTTAGGGCACAGGGCTTATACAGTACACCTTATTTTTAAACAATTTTGCCCTATAATGTTTCATCAGCTTCTACTGTTGTCTCTGGAATTTGGTCCCATTAACCAACAGAATATTGCAGACAGTTATGAACAAATCTATTCTACTGTCTAATGTCAGAGGAAGCTCATTATCTTTATGGATAAACAGCACACATAAGAACCAAGAAACTTGGCTAAATCAAGTGGTCTACAAGAGCACAGGGACTGGAACTCAGGAGGCTCTCTACTTATGCATTACATCCCTTCAGTGAAAGCATGGTTCCTTTTCATTTCATTTGTGTCCAGAGCTTTTAAGCAGTAACACCTCTGCCATCCAAATACAGTAAAAGCCTTCATGTGTAAATAACAGGTCAAAATAAATTTCTGAATAAGGTGCTAAATTCTGCATGGCTTTCCTTCCTCATCAGGGGAATTTTCAGCAAAACTCACCTTTCACTTAAGAGTGATGGAATCAATATATTTTTCCATCATTTATGTTGGAAGGAGCACCATAATACAACACTCCTTCAATTACAGAAGATGGAATCAATACATTTCACCTCCATTTATGTGGTTAAGGTCTAAGTCAGCATAGCCCACCCTGTATTTATGGGGGTGGCCTTAATATAGCTCGCTTTCATTTAATGGGGAGGAACTAATATGTCTTGCTTTCACTTCCAGGGGGTGGGAAGAAAAGAATCAATAAATCCACCATCATTTATTGGGAGGGATCTATAGATCTCACCTTGATTTACCAGGGAGATCAATATCTCAACCTTCATTAAAGGAGGTGCTACGTTGGACTAAATAAGGTACATCTGCTTTTAGAGCAAATTGACAGAGTATGTCTCTCCATGTATGGGGAGATGATTCAGTATGGCCTTCATATATATATATATAAGGCTTGGACACCATATGGTTCACCAGCTAACACAGGGATACATGCATTTCAGCTCAACAATAGGACTGATAAGACAAGGACAGGTTCAATACAGTGGGAGTGTGGACTCTGCATAGTAGAGCATCTGACTTAGAAATCTGTTTATGCTTTCCCATTTATGAAAGGCAAAGATTAAATTTGTATTAGAGTGTGTGGGAGCCCCTGGATTCAGTGTAATATATATCTTCCTCTACAGAAGACAGTCTAAAGGCAGTTCTTAATTTATGCAGAGATAGATTTGGTGGCCTCCCTAATTTACAAAAGCTGGATTCACTGTTCCTTATCATGCTTAATAGGGAGCTAATATGAACTGTACATTAATTGTAGAAGCAGAGAAAGGGATATGATGTATTCCAGGATGACAACATTGTGGCAGTCTAGCTGAATGTCTGAGAAGGAAGTGCTTCTTTACAGCTTCTCAGAGCACAGTGAAGCAAGAATAAGTGGGTATATTGCTATGAAGAAAAGGAAAGATGCACAAGAACCCAACCTACTTTTACATCAGACCTGTTACTGATGATGGCATGATTTTTCTCTGCTGCATCGCACAGTCTGCAGAAAAAGCTGATCTCACTGCATATTAGAGCTGCTACTTCAGGCTGCTTCAGGTTTCTTGTCTGTCTCCAAAAGATACTAATCACCACACTTCATATCATCCTCCCTCAAAACAGCTCAAAGCACAGCTGAAAAGAGTGTGACTTGTCCTTTAATCACCTATTAAGCCTCTAACACCACAGGACTCTTGTGGACACCACAGCAGGGAGCCTTTCAAATTTAGGCTACTGATTTGATAGGAGCTCAGATTACCAGTGAGTGACTAGAAATAAATGCTAGTTGATGCAGCCAGGGGGCTTGCATGATATGAGTTAGGGGGCATCAGTACAATTCCCAGAGGAGATGTGTCAGAACAACTTAGGAAAAAATATCAACCCAAGTGCCCACCTTGTTGGGTTTCTCAGCAGGAAGCTTGTGGACTGAAAGGACCCCAGAAATTGAACTGCCCTGTCACGTTTCATTATGTGCAGTAGCTGCACAGCATACAAGCACCTGCAGCTCCCATTTCAAGGTGAAAAGATAAAAAGCACTGTAATATTACCATAAAAATAGTGTATTGAAAACATGGCAATCCCTGCTGACCTCTCCTTTTTCCCAGGCAAAAAGAGGAAATGGGCACACATGAGGTGAGGA